>PVJA010001695.1:41032-120746 GCA_004027025.1 Myocastor coypus | reverse complement strand
ATTGCAAAGCTATTGGATCAAATGCACTAATAGTCATAGTAGTATATTTTATTATTTTGGATATTATTGGTGAAATACCAATTAGATTTATAAGCCTCTGTCAGTGAAATGTCAAATGTAAAGCATTGTGTTCATAAAAGCAGGGTCTCTGTGTATACCTTTGCATCTCTGATATGTGAAGTTAGTTGATTTATCACAGAATAAAATCTGTGCCATTTCTGCTCATTATCATTTTTCCATTGATATTTTAGTGCTTGTTATAGTAAAATTCCAATAGAATTACACAACTGAGAAAGAATAATTTGATAGGTCCTGAAAGTATATATACCCTAATGGGTTTCTGATGGATATTGAACTTGATGGCAGTACGCTAAGTTCTTGAAGTTGGAAATTAATGTTATATTTTTAGGGGACATTCTTGGCATTGCTTTTGCCTTTGGGGAGGAGGGGAGAAGCAATATCATAACTTCTTTTCTCAGACAGATGACCAAGTAAGAAACTTCATAAACGACGTACATTCGGTTTGAATACCATGCTCTGATTCCCAGCCCAGCACTTGGCTTCTGCCCACTCTTGGCATTTCTGCAGACAGAAGGCATCAGAGCTGTCTGGGAAGCACTCATGAGCCTGTCGGTGTTGGTGTGGCCCAGGAGCTCCCAGGTCCCTTTTGTGTCACAGTGTCGAACAAGAGCAGAGCTCAGTTTCCCAGGGCAGGCTGGCAGGATGGGAGAGATCCATCAGTTTTACTTGCCAGGCCCCTGGAGAAGCAGTGCCACGAGGCAGCCAGGTAGATGATAGCATGGGAACAGAAGGGCAGAAATGTCATGGGGCTCATGGGCTGCCCACATTGTGACAGTGGAGGCTGCATCGGCCTCAGTCTCCCAGGGAGCCTCAGAGGCTGAGGAGCCATCCTGACACCCCAGCTCACTTGGCCCTGTGATCTTCCCATCTCAGACAGCTCGCGGAGCCCTGCTTCATCCTGCTGCCTCCCCAGGCTCCAGCCATTGTCAGCTTAGATCTGTACTCTGCCGTTTCTCCTACTCTTCCTTGGTATGAGAAAGAGACATAAAGTTCAGATTGAGCTCTCCACTCCTTTACTTGGACTTGTGGACACATTCATTTGATAGATGGCGTAGATAAACAGCAGAGCCAGAGAATGAGTGGGAGAGTCCACTTACTCTGAGATAGCTTTTCTTTTTCAACTTCAAAATGAGAAATAATTATATTTATCTCTGTAACATGAAGATAACTGGGCTGTAAATTAATTTCCATGCAAGCTTTTCTAATAAATTACAGAGTTTTACTCTTCCAGAATCAGAAGTCCAATATGACATCTCCGGGTCAAGTGCTCGGAGTCCCCTGACCTGTTTCTCTACAACAAGGGCTTTACTCCATCAAATCCATAAATTATTTGAAACATCCTTTTAACTTCTCAGAGGAGAGGTGCCAGTTTGTTTAAAGAGTTTGTTGCTATTTTATCTGAGTTCTGCATCCATTTTTCACCCATTTCAATGTAGTTCCCTCCTGTTGTTAAACCAGTATTTCAAAATGTACAATGGAGTAGGGAGCCTGCAGATAAATGATAGAGCTCTGTGACTTATGCAGATAAATCTTGAACTGCTGCCAGTAGATAAATAACTTACTTTTCTTCTTTTCAAGCAGTTTAGAAGTGATCAACTCTGAGGTCGGGCAACTCAGGGCACTGTTGCCTAATGCACTTTTCAATGAGTAAATCATTGCTCAACTGGTTCGCTCATAATTTAACTCCTTTTTAAATATACTGCCTGTGGGTTATGCCCCTAAAAAGCAAGTGAGGTACCTTGGGGCCAGAAGGGGACTGGGAACATTTACAAATGAGCATGACACTAATGTGAACCAATGGATTATTTGCATTCCATGGCTTCAGTTATCACTTAATGGCCGCAGGCTCTGGTGGCAGGCCTGTGGACTGCGTTATGTTAGCCTCAAAAATAAATGCTAATATCTGTGATGTTTTCACATTCCCCACCATATTTGGTAAATCATGCTAGCTTGGCCCCTCAAGGGCTGCCAAGAGGCTTGTTGGCAAAAATGCCAGTTAGGTGAAGACATAACTGACCAGCAGTCCTATTTGTAGACTTTCCCTGGGTGACACTGCGTCATTTCCTCCTCCAGAAGTCTGGGATTTGTGCTTTCCACTCAGTGTGATCCCTTGAGTCAGTTATATATAAATTTCCCTCCTATATCATCTTGCCTTCTGTTGGCTGGCTTAGTCTTTGGTAATTCTCTAGAAGGAAGTACTCTCAGTTGTGTAAGCTTAATGAATGGCTGCAGTGAACTTTTTCAAGTGGATTCTTGGTTAAGCAATTAGGACCAGTTGTTGGAAGAAGATATGTGAGGTAAAAAAAAGTATTCAAGTTCCTACAAGTGGTTTCATACACGATCATGGCAGACTTTTTCCTTAAATTTAAGCTCTCCTCTAATCGTAATTCCATTAAATCAAAAAAATTTGCAAGTTGAAAATGTTATGCTAATCATTGGTGGCCATATTTAATCCATTAATGCTAAATGAATGAGCTTTAGGAGTATGTAATAAATTTTGTAGTAATTGGACAATGTTATTTTGATTAAACAAACATTAATAATGTGTTTCAGTCTTGTAAATTTTAGTTGGTCAATCATGAAACACAAAACATATGGAGCCAATCCTCCTTTTTTGGAATATTTTATATTCAAATTAACTAACATTAAATTTTAAGTGTTAGTATTTTAATAATGTCTTTTTTATCATTTGGATCAGTATAAAAATAATTTGTATGCATTGAAGTAGGAGGGAAAGCCTTTCTTTGGAATCAGTGCAGTTGGCTTTAGTCCCTGACCTATTCCTCAATGTGTGTGTGTCTGTGTCTAAGTTAAAGGCTCACCAAAAGGTTTGCAGTGAGGCAGGATTGTAGAATGACAGATCATGTATCTGAGGTTGTGAAGCTCTGTGATTTTGTAATATATTTGAAAAATTCTGTTTTCTGTTTATTCTTTAAGAGATTTAATTTCCTTATTTTCTCTTATTGCCACTGATGTTTAAAATCCATTGATCAGTGTATTAAAAATTTTAGACCAGTAGATAGTTATGATTTTTATAAAATTCTTTTTAAGAAATTACACATAAATATTTAACCTCACAAGTTGCGTTGTGTGGAAAGGTTCATCCTCTGCTCAAAGTAGCGGCGTGTTACTCTTGTCAGCGTAGCTACAGTGTTGCCAGCTCCTTGGAGCGACTGGGCTGAATTATATGCACAGTTTTAACCAATCCTCGTGACAGTGGCTCATCAAAGATGTTATTAGTTATTCCTGCAGGTGAAAAACATTTAAGCTGAACTCAAAATATATGAAGACATATTCTGAGCAGGATAATTCATGATTCATGTACTATGTCTTGTTGCCTTCTCTTTATAAATCCATTCTTGGATATCAGCAGATGATGATTTTAAGAGAATATAACAAATGAATGTAACATTCTCTTTGACAGCTATGTCAGTGCTTACTAAATGGCAGCAGAAAGTGCTGTAGACCTTCTTATCTCTGAGTCTCTCTGCTGGGCACTGTTCATGATCTTTTTTTGTTTCCTTCCTTCCTTCCTTCCTTCCTTCCTTCCTTCCTTCCTTCCTTCCTTCCTTCCTTCCTTCCTTCCTGCCTTCCTTCCTGCCTGCCTGCCTGCCTGCCTGCCTGCCTTCCTTCATTTTTTTTTCTGAGACACAGTGGATGTGAACTCATTATTTAGCCCAGCTGACCTCCAACTCACAGCTGTCTTCCTGCCTCAGCCTCCTGAGTGCTGAATTTACAGGTGTGCACCACTACACGCAGCTATTAAGTTTCTGAACATTGCATTTTGAGTTATTTTCCCCTTCTAAGTCCATATATAGACTTCCATTTCATCCATATGTCATGATCTTTCTACTTGAAAAAACAAGGAATCTTTTAGTTAACTTGCCATTCTACCCTAAGGGCATCTCTCATTATACTTTGTTTTGTGTCATTCCAGCTGTCATTCACATCTGACTGTATAGAGTGCTTATGTGCACACACACATTTGTATCCCCGGGCACACACGGTGAAACTTGGGATGGCTCAAATTCTAACCAGTATTTGTGCTTCCAATTTTATGCTTGTATCTCCATCTTCAGAAGCCAGTAAGAATGGTCTGCATGAGTTTTCTCTGCCTTCTGTATGTGGATCCAGAGGCTGTCAAGAATTCTCAGCCCCCTGCTGTCTGCTAAATATACTGAACTTAGCCTGCGTGATACGCTGCAGTTTAGAAATGCCACCCCATGTTTTTAAATCGGTGCCTTCCCTGGTTGACTTAGAAAAGAAGTTCCCAAAATAAAATACCATAGGTGAACCTACTTACATATGCAGTCAAAACCCCATCATTTTGATTATCTTCTCTGGACAAAGGCTCGTTGATATGGGCCTTGTCTGGGAACAGAATTCTGTTACTGTTGGCTCGTAAGCCTTGGACTCACCCTGCTGCCTGCTTCTGGAGGGCCGGTCTGCCTTGTTCTATGGCTAATTCTTCCCAGACCCCACACTGACTGATGGTTGGTGTGCCAGATCTCAAGTGATGTCTCTGCCTCATCCCGCTGTGCATCTTGTGGAAAAGCAGATGCTCTTCATCATCTGAGTAATCCGAATCCTCTTATTTCCAGTAAGCTCAGTGGGATTTCTGGGACAAGAGTTGGAGCAGCCCTGCTGCAAAAGGAGGATGATAGATGAGAAATTTGTTGAAAATGAACAGGCAGTTTTGGTAGATTAATTTGTCTCACTTACCTGCCTCTCATTTTAATCACATTTCTGCAGACATAAGTCGAACCCATTCTTACTTTTTTCAGATTGGCTTCTTTTGACAGCATGAGTTTTGCTTTTGAAAGGCCACGTAGCAGAGGTTTGGGATGATGTGCTGCAAGCAGTTCACAGTCACTCTACTTGGACCTATCTTCAGCCTTCTCTTCTAGAAGGTCATTTAATTTCTTTACTTCCTTCCTCCCCTCCCTTTTTTCCTCTTCCACCCACTTTTTGGTCTCATTTATTTTCAAGACAATGATTTGGGTGCCATTTGGGTTAAAATACAGTGTGGAATATTATAGCTTCTTTTTGTGTTGGGGGATCTGCTTGCTGATTTCTGTGCTTTGGGTCTACATCACAAGTTGACTATGTGTGACACTGGGTTTATTTCTGTAGCAAGATGTCTCTGTTCTGTGTTTGATTATTTTTATTTCTCTATGGCCTTCTTCCTGTCTGGCTTTAAAATTAATAGTTAATTTACTGAGAATACAAAAATGTCCATTTAAAAAAAAAAGCCACACAAGCTAAAAATACGTGAGAAGCCCAAAGTATAAAAAATTTAAAGAGCACAATAAGGATGAATAACTATGGAAGGAGTCATGAGAGTGGATCTTTTAGAAATGGGAAGGATCTGGAGGTGGTGCCAGGAGAGGGCAGGTACGAAAAGAATTGAAATGTGTTATGTGTGTGTACAAACTACTCATGGCAAATTAACTAGGGGCAAACATTTTTTGAAAAAAGAAAAACACTCATTTCAAAATGTATCCCTCTTTTTGAGTTGTGGTGTGCTATGTATGTATACTTCCTCTTGAAGAGTGTGATCACTGTGTGCTACAAACAAGTATAAAAAGAAGAGGTAGAAGAAGAGGAAGAGAAAGAAGACAAGAAGGAAGAAGAGGAGGAGGAAAAGGAAAAAGAGAAGAGGAAGAAGAAGAAAGCAAGAGGAGGAGGAGGAAGAAGAAATAAAGGAGAGTAAAGAAAGGAAGAGAAAGGCAATAGAGACAGTGTCATAGTGTGTCAGGTGCATGCATCGGCTCTCCACAGTGAGCGCAGCCACTGTGTACTAGGACCATGTCCTGCTGCAAATATTGTGTCCTTTTCTGACTGAAGTATGCTTAGGGATGATATTACCTTTTGTACAATCTAGCATCTTCAGGCTAACAGAAATTTTTTCTTTGGCCTCTTTTGTTTTTCTTCTCATGTTTCATCAAAATTCATGTTTCTAGTTTGCTTTCTCTACAAAGTATCATCCCTCTATAAGAATGATATATATTCTCATTTGGTTTGGTGTTCACCTGAATAGGCAGAGATTATATTTTCAGTAGGCAGTGTTTGGGCTTTGGAGCTGGACATGGCATTGTTTCCGAAGACTTTTGAAGTACATTAGTAGCAAGACTGAGCATAGTGGTGCATGCCTGTAATCCAGCTCTTGGGAGTCCATAAAAAAGTAGATCACTATGAATCTGATCTAGTTATAAGACCCTAAATACCCTGTAAATCCTTACCTAAAAATGCTAGATAAATAAGTAAATAATATATGTTAGTGGCATGTAGTTGAGATTGTGGAAAGATGCTGTATAAGTGCACCCTTTCTGGTTACCCTAGCAGAAATAAGCAACTGTTGCAACTATTTGGAAGTTAACCAAAATGGCTTGGATCCAAAGCAGTATTCTTCATTTGGCAAAATGAGACTGCTACTAATGGCTAGAACAAGATTAGCAAGTGCCCAGCCGAGCCCAGTTATATTTCTATTACTTTTGTCTAACAGTAAGACATGTTAGTCACTTTTGCCTCCCCTCCTTTCGTTTTTTGTGCCTTGCTTGCCAAAGGACAAGTGAGTCACTTGTCAGTCACTTGTTTCCCACAGCCGTTTCGAAGATGGTCCCTGGTATACTTAGTCCATTCTCTCTTACCTCATGTTGACCAAATTCTTTCTTTATCTCATGTGTGGAGTTACATGTTTTTGAGGATAAAATTAATCTCTGGATCCTCAAATATTGTGTCATTATTCAGAAATGCCTATAGGAACTTCCTCTAACCTGGACAGTGCCCGTGGCCTTCTCTGTAGTGTCTGATCAGATCTCACCCGGTGAAGAAAATTTTTGGAGGCACTGCAGATATCCACATTAAAAACCTGAAGACACTTGCTGTGTGGTGGTTCTGGTGAGAGCCGGGTCGTATCTGCCCACATGTTCCTGAAAGGGTGCTGGGGCTATTCTGCTTGGACAGTGGGAGGGCAGTGGGAGCACACCTACAGTGGAAGCTCTTCTCTGTCTCTCCCAGTATTGCAAACCCTAAGTAGCATGCTGAGAAATAAGAGTCAATTTCTTATTGAAATAAGAATCAATTCCTCCTGCACATATTCAGAAAAATCTCCATATTGGCTCAGACTAGCTATGAAGTCACTTGACATTTACTGACCTAACAGTTTCCTTAGCAGATGAGTATATAGCCTGCCTGAGGTCTGCCTTGCAAAGGTTTCTGGGAATTCTGAGAAATTTCATTGCTCTTTTTGTAGCCTTTTTAGTATTTTGCCTTTCTTATAGTCAAGAATTCCTTCTCTTTTATATCTAAGTGGATTTTACCCTGCTATTTGCACTTAACCATGTTTAAATAGAAAATAGCCAGTTAATTACTTTTTATGTGCACAGCGAAATGTTAGAAGTAATTCTTGGTTTTCCCTTCATTCACAACTTTCCCTTTTCTTAGTTCATTTAGACAATTTTTTCTTAAATGGTAGCTGTCCTTTGGGATTTTATTGTTTTGCACTAGGGATGGATGATGGAGCAGGTACTGTGGAGGCCCTGACTCCACAGGGCCCACTGTGTGACAAAGAAACATGCTTGCTGCCAAAGCATTGGTGGCCATCGGTAGTGTGAGCCAATGTGTGTTTAGGAAGCCGTCAAGCTTTCAGCCCTGCTTGCTGCAGTTGGTCTCTGAAGGATATCCGCCCAGAAAGACCTCATCCTTTCAATCTTTTAAATTTTATTCTTAAGAGCTCATTTTTATGTACCTAAGGATTAACTTGGTTCTTAACCAGACTGTGTAGAAATGAAGTGTTTCTAAAAACATTAACGTGAACATTTGCATCTCACACAAGCCAAATCCCACACAGCCATTTTGAGAATCGGGCCCCGCAGGAGTAAGTGTGTCACATACCCACATCTTTGCACTGTGGTGCAGTTTTGGAGAGCCAAGAACACCCCCACGGTTGCTAGTTCCATGTCTGAGGATCACCCTATCATGTAGTCCCTGAAAACATCCCTGGGCATAAAAATGAGAGAGTGTTCTTAGGGCATAAGTTACTGGAGATTGTTTTCCCTATCTAGTTTAGGGACTGCTCAAAGAGATGCCATTTCTGCACACGCTTATGTCTTTCAGCTACTGGGAACAAGAATGCTGCCAGTCATGTAGCCAGAAAGAAAATATGTCTTACCTCTAAATTATAAGTGTTTGCTCCAAACAGCCACAGGATTTTTGTGTAAAGATGCTATGGTTTGTATAATTTTACAACCAAAATGAAGCATCCCTCAGAAAATGTGGTTATCCTAAACCCCACATCCAAGGATATACATGATAAATGTCCCACATTACAGGTGCACTCAGCCAGCAGTGCCCCGTCAACGTTTCTGTAGGTACTCTTAACTATTTTACAGTTTATGTTTTGGCTATTTTTGTAGTACTGGGGATTAAATCCAAGCATTGTGCATGTTAGGCAAGTGTTCCCTGAGTGTCCCAATGTATTGCTTTTGAAAACACTTCACTTACAGACAAGAAACTTATATAAATGTGAGGTCAATTACGGCTAAATCTATACCTGTTTTCCAAGGATTCTTTCTTGTGACACTTGAAACATAGAAGATAGGGTGGGCTGATGTTACTTCATATGAGGGTATCCTCCTTCCACACCCCAACACAGTGCATAGCTACTTGGTGGGATATAATTGCAGGCTGTCCCTGCCCATGCACAGGACTTTGTTAGTGCTTGATTTATAAAGGAAGTTCTTTTTTTACTAAGCAGTATGTAGAAGAAAGAGTCTAAAACACAATTTAAAAGAAACAAGCCAGGCATGGTTGCACACACCTGTAATCCCAGCACTTCAGAGGCTGAGGCAGAAGGATCAATGCAAGTTCAAGACCATCCTGGGCTGCAAAAGTGACCTCAGGGCCAGCCTGAACAGCATAGTGAGACCCTGTCTCAAAAAGACAAAAACAAACAAACAACAACAATAATAACAGAAAAACTGCACCTTCTCCACTATTCTTTCTGAATTACTTGTGGACATTTTGTTTTTAAAACACTGTTAATATCATGAAACTTGGAATTCCATGAGGTCAGGTTGGAGAACTATAGTCAAGAACAGGATAGTTCCCCAGCCACAGCAGCCAGGCGGACAGTGCACCTCAGAGCTCGGATGGCCAGCACTGTTAGTCAGTTGCCTAACTGCCTCTTCCTGCCCACCTTCCTGGGTCATCTGCCTCCTGCCAGCTCTAATTACAGTGTGCCTGTCCTATAGCAGGGGCCCCTGGGGAATACAAAAGTATGACCCGTTGATTGTTTCATGTGAATAAAGCAAGTACGGTGGACAAGTTTTAATGAGTTGCAGCATTTTCTGGAACTTTCAAAGAGGTTGACACTTGCCTTTTCACAGGAAATCATGGCCCCATCCAAACAAGGAGGGGTGTTGTGTTTTCTTGCTGTCACCAGCTTCTCCTATTGATGAAACTTGTATTTCACCAAGCAGGCCTTACTGCAGTGCTTGAAACCTCAGATAAAGAGGTAGGACCTTTAGCACTTAAAAGCAAGTGCATTGCTTGGGTCTTAGGTCTCCAGTTTTCTTTACATAGAAAATATCCTGAATTTTTTATCTTTCTCAGGCCATTCTGTTTCTGCTCCAGTTTCTTCACTTTTTATTGAACAGTATAGGTATCATGAAAGCCATGTGATCCATCACCTGGTATTCCATTTCTCAATGTCCAAGCTCATCGTATGCCTTGTTTCCAGAGAAGTGGCTGCATATAGATGACCCTTTGGGAAGTTGTTGCTCAAATTCCATTGTTACTGAACAGCTTAAGTGTGCTCTTTCCCATGGGGAAGCAGCACGAGTGGCCATGGAAAGATGGATGTGGATGTAGAGCCAGCCCAAGTGGGAAAGGGCCCAGAGGCGGTCAGGTTTGCAGAGTGCCCTGCAGTGTGCACGGCTTGGTGCTGCAGTACACAACAATAGTCCCTAGGCTTCCATAGATCACCAGCACAGCATTCTCCTAACATTGGTTCATTCAATCATTCTGCCACTCCTGTGAGGTAGATCTGTGTCATCTTGTATGCCTATAAAAACACCAGCACTGAGTTGCCTTGAGCTTGCCAGCCCTCATTGTCTCTGTGGCCCCCACAACGGGGGATGGCCACACCATTCCAAGACCTATATCATGCAAACCCTCATGCCACTTGTTGGTCTTGGAACCGCCATGCCTCCTGGTGCTGCAGTTCTGTGACAAGCGCAGACTGAAAACACGTAAACAGCTGTTGGGGCCGGGGTGGGTGAGTGTAACAGAATAGGCTGCCAAATTCTTGACGGCCATATGTGCTGTGTAACGCTTGTCATCTCAAGTGAGTCATTAAAAGGTTTCCCCTTAATGGGGCTTTGATGTGTGGGGACAGCTTGAGCGCATCTATAAATTGCCACAAACAGCCCTCTGACTGAGTTAGCTAATTGCTTGCTCTTTGACTTATTAGGATCAACTGAGTTAAATAATTTGTCACATGTGTGGCTTGTAATAAATAATGTGACTAGCCAGTTTGCGAGCTGTTTCAGTGATATATTGAACCCTTGTTGGGTGTTGTCATATGTAGCTAGCAAATGTGGGTTATTTTATCCACAGAACTATCATATCCCTGCAAAAAGAGTTAAGTTCTGACAGAGCAATTGGGGAAATGTTAAAAGGAGTCTGGTTACAAACAAATGTGTTCATTTCTTCAGCCTTTCCATAAAACATCAATCATCATTTTTCTTGGATATTAGGCATATATATCACACATCATGCAAGTCGTAAGCAAAAGAATGTAAATAGTAAGTATTGAATTATTAGAGTTAATAAGGACTGAATTATTACACTTAAAATATTGTCTGTTCCCTCTATGGAGAGAAACTGCTGCTCCCGCAGGTCAGCTCAGCCTGCCATCAGCACAGCTCCTGCCATGGCCTGCTGAGGGCACGGCTGCACTGGAAGGATAGAGGTTGGCACCTGGGAGAGGCATGGGCACTCGCCTGGGAAAGGCTGTCCATCCTGAGGAGAGCGATGCCTTGCTGGATAGCAGCGAGGACTGCAGGCTTTGCTTATCCACAGATGACCCAGTCCTAAAGCAGGAGATCAGTGGCAGCACATCTGTGCTGGCCGGCTTGATAGCGTGTGTTTTGATAATGTGTTTGTCCCCAGTCAGAAAGTTGAAAAGGGGGGAGGAGGAGGAGGAGGAGGAGGAAGAAAAGGAAGGGAAGGAGACTGCCATGTTGTTAATCTTAATCTCGTAGTTAGTAGCAGCAATTTGTAACAGCAATTTTGTTGTGGAGGAAGTGTATATAAAACAGAATAACTATGCTTTTCGTTTTCTAAAATTGGATACATGGATCCTTTTACAGTTACATGAAGGAAGAGTTTCCATGAGAAGGAAATGTTTGAAAATTCCAGTTTACAGCATGTAGCATGTTTCTTCCAGCTTTTCATTTCGGGAAGGTCCTTTAGATGCACACTCACCAAAGTACTCGAATGAGATAATAGCGGCTTCAGCTGATATTTTTTAAAGACATGTTAAAAATTAAATATTACATGCTTTGCACAAGTCACTTTAAAATTATTCTTCCTCTGCTATTTTCTCTAATGAGCTATTCTTTTTCTCTTTGAATAAATTTACTTAATATATCTCTTTGCTTGCACGTTATTGCTGAGACAATGGGCAATAAAAATGCCAGAAAGTCTCAAACAAACAGTGAGGCTGAGAAGTCAGGAACGGGTCCCAGCTGGAGGGCCCCTGAGCTGGCCCTCTCCCGCCCCCTCTGCTCAGCCCTCTTCTAGCACAGGGTACTTGTTAACTCTTTTAGATGTGCCTGGCAATTAGATAATGGTTCAGGGGGCCAGGGAGTGGGGATATGGTGTGTACCTTTCTGAAAGGCAGGCATTTACTCTAATTATAGGGCTGCCACCCAAGCCCTGGATTGTTTCATATGCAAAAAAGGAAAGTCTGCAGTAGACACAGATGCGCAGCCAGCGTGGAGAGTAGGTGATCGTGTTCATTCTCTGGGCCCTGTTCGTGTTCACTTTTACTTGTATAAATGCAGGCACCATTCCAGCCTTCTCTGAGAAGTGATATAAAGAAAATAAAACTACTCTTATTTTGGCTTAATTTTCCTTATAGTTTGTGTTTTGCATTTGTTTTAAATACTACTCCTGAATAACTTCTTTAATAGGTGTGTCTTGGGTGTAACAGAAATAATCATTCTATTTAAAGGAGTTTGTGTAAGGAAGAATATACTTAAAGATATGCATCTTAAAGTAACTAGCACTGAACTGTTTCCTTCCCTTGAAAGACAAAATATGCTGAGAGAGTATTAACACAGCCAACCTGAGGCCTCCTGCAGCTCAGGATTCTCACTAGAGATTCAGCTTGGATTGCTTGGCGTGTGTGTGTGTGTGTGTGTGTGTGTGTGTGTGTGTGTGTTCGCGTGCATGCGCACACACGTGCATGAGGGGAGGGGGGTTGAGACAGGTCTGCAGTTGATGCAGTATATATTCTGTTCCATGAGTAAGTGCATAATCGGTTCTGGAAAAGGAGTGGATGAAGTACTGTCCCAGTCCTCCTGCTGCTTGTTGGTGGATGTACTGTGACTGCAGAGCCCCCCCTTCTAATCATGTAGTCTTTGTAGTGCCAAAGGAACCATAGGAGGAATAGAGGGAAACCTGCAGGGATCTCAGTTCTTACTCTGGGACAAGAAGCTGCAGTACAGCAACCACTCAGCTAAAGCAGAGGCCAACACGTCCCAACTCAGGTGCCAGACCCAGCGTAACTGCAGAGCCAGCCATGGGCTGCTGGCCATAGCTCTTTCTCCCTCTCTCAGAAAGCATGCACCAGTTGAGACCTGGGAGTGAGCTGCACACTGGTCAGAGAGCAACAGCCCATGCATGCCTGTGGAGGAAGGACCTGTGCCCAGCTAGCTCTGGCTCCCTGTGTCTGTGACGGCCACATAGCCAGGAATGGGACAAGGAGATACAGGAAAGACCCTCCTGTCCTCCTCAGGTCCTCTGGAGTTCTGAGGATGAGTACTCATGGTGCATGGTGCTTTTCCTGCCTTGTGGTCCCTAGTAGTAAATTCTCTTTGTTTCTCTGCAGATCTTTGCCTTTTTTTCTTTTTAAAAAATTAGCACTTAAGGCTGTTTTCTGAATATCCACTCCTAGTACCTACTTTCTTCTCCTTTGAGTAAAAGTTATTAGTTGTCCCCATCCCCCACCCCTAGCCTCATCAGTCACAACCTAAACAACTGAACTTGGTGCGTTCATGCTGGTCAACTGTCCTCTCTCCCAAATGCTTACTGGGCCCTTCACCTTGTGACAAGAGTGAGTCTAAAGTCACTGCTACTGGCAGAAAGCCACCAGCTACCTGTTTGCTGCCCGAGCCCTAATTCTGCCCCAAGTGGGATTGCAGAGATCCTCTGTCATCCACCTCTCAGAAGAGCCTGCTCTATGCTGGAGGCTCGCCTCCCCTCTTGTTTAGGGCGGTTGCTTCAAAAACAAAGGCAACAATGGGCTGTTCTGCATCCAGAGCTCACCTTTGGAAACTTTTCCAACATGTTAAGTCAGTGCTGTAAATGAGAATTCAGGGAGCTCATACTAGAGAAAGCGTTCTTGAAGAACACAGATTGTCCTGTGGTCCGAGCATTTGAAGTACACGGCCAGCAGGGCTGGCTCCTCACTTTATGCTTGCCAAGGGACTGAGCGGAGCCTGGTACTCCCAGCTTCAGCCAGTGCCTGAGCCCTGCATGTGAGCTTCACCCCTAGTGTGGCTGCAGACCTGTGTTTTGCTGCTGCTTTTACACTTTAGTATTTCACTTGTAAGCGTAAGATAAAAAATACATTTTAATGTTTGCATCACTTCTAGAAGGAAAATTGGAATGATAATTAATTAGAAGTGAACATTTTACGTGCATAATATGGATAGAGAATATATTCCTAATTTCAAGTAATTCATACAATTTCCTTTGTAAGATTTGTGAGTTGTAAGACTACCTGACTGTTGAGCCTCTGAATTCAGAATCCTGCACAATAGATTCTGCATGCTGTGGCGCCACTGAACATTTATCTGTAATCTCTATAGCAAAATATACTAGAAAGAATCCTAACCTTGAATTCAGAGACTTAGAGACGAATCTCCATTGATTGCTGAGAAAAATTATTATCTGTAAAGTTCATGTGTGTGTGTGTGTGTGTGTGTGTGTGTGTGTGTGAGCTCTACTGCAAAGCAGTACTCCAGCCCTCATCTGTAAAATTTTCAAAGAATCTTAAAATTTAGCAAATCAAGTAAGGTATGTAGAAATGCTACCTCAAAACAGTGGCAGTCGCCTAAGGAGCTCTGCAGAGCATGGGCTAAACTTGGTGGGCCAGCGCTTCCTGTGGCAGAGTAAGTACTGAGAGGGCGGGTGTCACTGGGGGCTTCCCTTGCCTGTGACAGTGTGTGGTGGTGAGAGCTACTTGCCTGCAGACTTAAGGGCCCCTAATATACTGCATGGCATGTGCCTCATAGCCCTGGAAGCTCTATCTTCTCTTATTTCATTCTGCATCTGTGCCTTGTTCAAACTTTTGTTTTTCTCCCAATTTTAACTGTTATCTTGATTTGCTTTCATAAGCACTTGACTTATTGACTTCTTATTGTGGTCATGTTTGTGAACAATTCAAAATTACTCAGGCAATACATGGAAATTTTCCCTTTATTCCTTGTTCCTTGGGGTAAGTGTCCACTCATTCTTGGTGGACCACTTGAGCAGTGCTTAGTAGGCTTTCTGCATTTGAGCTTTTGGCATCAGTGGCTTGAGGGGTGTCAGGGTATAAAGTACTCCAGGGTTGATGTCTACTTTGTGGTAAAATCCAGATAAATGGATTCCATAAACTTTCAAAATTACTTCTATCTATATTGTGGTTCCATCAGATTTGTCAGATATAATCTGTTTTTAAATGTATTTGGTACACAATCTCACTACACAGTGTGGACTGATAGTGATCCTCCTGTTTTCAGCCTCCTCAGCACTGGGGTTATAGGAGTGCACCACCATGCCCAATCTTGTCAGATGTAATCTTATTGGCACATTTTAAACTCAATAGTACCCTGTATGATATAAATAAAATATGTTTTGGTTAATATTTGAGGGGAGAAAATTCCTTTTTATTTCCAGAAGGTATCTAAAAGTTACTTGGTTAGATTTAACTATTTTTAAAGTAATTCTTCTAATTTTTTTTCTTTCCTTACCAGTATCAATTAGAAAATGTATCATGTCCACACCCTGTGCTCTGTATTACTATTGTGAGGACAATATGCAATGTGTCAATTATTGTGATTGTACTACTAATGTGTTATGAAACTATCATATTGATATTTCTTATTAAAAGTCATTAAAAAATAAAAATAAAAAATATAATCATTAAAAAATAAATAAAGTAATTCTTCTTTGACCCAGTTAGCATGTTCTTAAGATGCCAACCTTTGAACATTTAAAATTTTAAACATTATCACAGTTTATTACTATTTCAAATTCAAATTGATGTTTGCATTCATCAAGGCATTCACTAGAACTAAAATGAGAAGAGAATAGAAAGAATCTCTGAATCATGGTCAGTAAATTGGGAAATGGATATATATATATATACATAGGGCATTTTCTATTTTGCATAAACAAAGACAATACTAATTATTTTAACACTGCTGTGATTAAAAAAGAAGACAAACCTGGCATGATGACACACATCTGTAATCCCAGCATTCTGGGAGGCTGACACAGGAGGATTACAAATTTGAGCCCAGTTGGACAATTTAGCCATTTAAGAAGACCTGTTTCAAAATACAAAATGAGCAGAGAACATGGCTCAGTGTGATGGCCTCTGTTCAATCTGAGATACTGTACAGCAGGAAAAAAGCATAACAATCTGCTATAAACTCTTCATTCAGTACACACGGTGTGTTTTGGGTGATTCCCAGAGCGGAAACGAGCAAGGCACAGGCATTCCGGATGCCCATGGCATCCTGAGTGTACCCCACAGGTCTGCACCCCTGCTCACAGTACTGTGCAGGCTCTTAAAGAGACCTCACCGGATCACGTCTTCAGACCTTAAAATAAAACCTATATAACTATGAATCTTTTCAAAGCTCCAGTGTCTGTTTCTTGGTGTCAGCAGGTTTAACTGTCAGCCTTCAAAACGACCCTCTGCGCAGCTGCTAGTCCTGATCTGGAGACCCACCCGTTTCACAGAAAACCAAGTGACTAGCAGCAGAGCAGCTTGTGCTGCTGGCTACCTGCTTTCTGCATGGCACTCAGTAGCTTTGACCACTTAACATTTTTAAGCCTTTTTTCCCCTCTGTAATATAAACTCTGCAAAGCTTGGGCCTTTTAAAAGCATGTATCCTTCACCGAGGAAGTTTGCTACAATACGATCTTTGTTCTGCACAGCATTGCAGATTCGTATATGTATATACACACAGGCACTGTCTAATATTTATCTGGTCTGGAATAGGCATTAATCTTTAATTACTGTATAAACATTTTAAACAGGTGTGGAATAACTGCACTCTCAGAAATGCAGTGTTTATCTCCTCACTGCCTGATGGGGTCGGCCCGCAGCCTGACAGCTTCCACCTCCCCACGCTGGAGGTGGAAACCAGAGGCGCTGAGGAGAGCGCAGAGAAATGCCCCAAGTCCCACATGAATCATACATTTCCAGTTATAAATTATGTACTACCATAACATCCTATGCCACAGTTTGCCAGCTAAGAATTGCATTTGGGGTAGTGTATAACAGAAAAAAACGAGCTTTTCTGTCTTGCTGGGTGGAAGGGGCCAAGGTTGTATATATACCCTCGCATTTTTTCTTCCTGTGGACTGCACATTCTCCACTGCCTTTTCTTGGGGCTGTGTTCGGAGCCTGTGGTGTGAGGAGATATAAAGCAGCATTTTTCTAGCTGCTTTTGAAAACAATAAGGGCTCTGTTAACAAGAACCCAGGCCTCTGCAGACTGCCTCACTGGTAGAAAGGCTGGTGGAGCCCAGGTTCAAAGCCACTGACCTCCAAGTGCTTTAACTCAGCATTATTTTGCTAGAACCTCTCCTCCCTCCTCCCCTCTGCTCCCAGCCCCTCTTCTCTGCTGCCTCCCCTCCCCTATCCTTTCTTCTTTTATTTTTCTTCTGAGCTTCCTTTGTTTGCTCAAAAACTGAGCAGTGACTTTTTATTAGATTATAGTTAATCAAATGAAGACTTTGATACTTTTTAATGTTATTTTGGCTCCTCCTCTCATGGCTTGTATCACTCTGGCTTAATTTGTTATACAATTTCACCACGGTTTTTCAAATAAGAAAAGCAGAGGACAGCAGATACTTTCAGGAAGCTCCCTTTCCTGGCCACACACAGCAACTCAGCTGCACTGGCCATCGTGCTGAGCACGTCCCAGCCGCTTTGCATTCGCTGCCCTCGCGCTGATTCACCAGGTGGGCAGTTGAGAAGCAGATGCGGAAGAGAAGATTCTCTACTCAAGGGCGTAGGGGAGAGAAAGGGCTCTCCAGGAAGCCTTAACCAGGAACACTGCCTGTTCAGATGCAGTGCATTTCTGTGGTGAGTGGCCAGTGAGTAAGAGGAGATGTTGTGACCAGTTCAACTGGACAGTGCTGGAGAAAAGACACTGATTCTTGTTCAATCACAGTTTTAGCTTCTCTGTTACATTTCCTAAGTGAAATAGGAAAACAAGTTGAAGGAAACGAGTGAATTGAAGTTCTGCTTGCAGTCCCCGCTGCTGTGGACTCCAGCTGCTCCTGAGGGTCCTGTCCTGGGTCTGCCCGGCCTGCTCTTATGCTCCAAGGGCATGGTAGCCCACAGCAGCAGCCGCTGCAGCCTGTAGCCAGGCTTCTCTGGGATGCAGGAGCTCAGGTTTCCAATTTGTTAGGCCACAGGCAGTCTGGGGGTGCGCTGAAGGGTCTGGTTCTCATTTTTAAGTGGTGTTAAAAAGGTCAGGGTTCACATTTTTCCCATTTTATCCTGAGTTCATCACCGGCAAATCTGCCTTTGCCACACTTAGTCAACTCTACTAACTGAACGAAGGCCCGGGTTGGGAAGCAGTGTCCTCCCGGTGTGCGCTGGTGCTCACTGCTTGGAAAGGAGAGTTCACACCGTTTAGCTTTAGTTACCCGGTGATTCAGATGTCCACCTAATCTGCTTATTGCAAAGAAAATTAAATATTAATTTTAATCGTTGGGGTTAGGATTTGAGTGCTATGTTGTTAATTCATATTCCCTTTGTCACCACTGTTTATTTTTAATGTACCACTTTTTTGAAAAGTGCTGTTAGGAACTATATTAAATCAAAATATATAGTATCAAAATACTCTTATCTTTTTTCCAACTCAAAACTGAATAATAGTTTCCCAAATCCGTGCTTTGAAAAACATTAATCCAAGTAGCTTTCATATGTAGTCTACCAAACAATAATGAAAAAAGCCTGCAGAAATCATTGTCAACACTTAAGTTTTATATTTTTGGTATAATTTTTAAACTGATAACAAAGTAGAAAATGGACTTCTTAGTTTTGTAAAACGTAAGTTAAAATTTATCTAACTGAAGTGTTATAACCTACCTCTATATCTAATCTAATTTTACATTTTGAAAGTGGCCACTTGTTTTTGCCTCAAAGTTCTTGGCTAATTTCTTCAAAATTGGCTAATGTTTTTTTAAATTACCCACTAGAAAATAGGTTATCAAACTTCTTTAAATTTTAAGACAAACCTTACTCCATATCTGCGCATTTTATAAAATCATAGATTGCTGAACTTCAAAGTCAACACATTTATCTCAAAATTTAAAGAACTTCGATCTGGCAATGGCAGGCAGATACAAAGTAATTTGTAAACTATCAAACTGCCGCTCTGCATAGATACACATTAGCATCTTTTTCATCTTTAATCCCCAATCTTTAGAATAAAAGATCTATTTCATTTACTGGATTAAAAAGAATCTCTTATAAGGTACCAAAAACTTTAAATTGCTATAAATAAAATATATCCTCATCCTATTGAAAAGGAAAATTAGCCAGGTACTTCATGCAAATGAAGAGATGCAGAATAAAGTTACTAGGAGGTTTTTTGGGTCCCTATTTACATTGGAAAACACAAAAAGACTCACTTCTTTCTGTGTTTCAAGGTACCACATACGGAAATGCTCTGCACTGTGTGATACCCTGGCTTTAACGCCAAGTATCTGTGGTGTTTTTTCTACCCACTCTCCTTACGCACAAGTAGGCTCCAGCAGGAAATGAAACTCTCTAAGATGAAACTTGGAGGCATTTTCTTTTTTACTTGCTAAAATTTTTTTCTATGGTGAATTTTTTTCTCAGTGTGATTGAAGAAACTAAAGATCATATATGATTTCAAGACCACTTAAGAGGGAATTGATATCATTTCCTTCAGATCCCCATACCTGCTCATAGTCACACAGGTAATGAGGGCCATAATGGGTAGAGAACACTGAGAAAGTTTTGAATATAGAGTTTAAAACCAGATTTCCTGAAGTTTTCCCCTATTAGGCAGAGCAAAAATGTAAGCAGTATTTCTTACTTATTAAAAAATAATATAATTGGCTTGGCTTTAATATGTAACTTCTCAAGTTTTAGAGGTGTTTTCTCAGTGTTCTGTAGACGTTAATGTGAATATTACATTTGTCAGAGAATGCTGCTTAGACTCTTAAAGAGTGTTGCAACCTATGGTGTCCATAAAATTTGTAACTGCTCACAGGAGGTTTCATGATATGGCTGTTATTTTATCCTCACCAATGTCACTGAAACTAATTGTAAGCCCGCTATTCTTAGCCTGGGAAGTAGCATAGGATGCCAGCCTTCAGGGCTGTGGATCTAGGGGAGCACTGTAAGCAGCTGGGAAAGATTGGTGGAGATGAACCGGCACATGCCCAGGCGAGCTGAGGAGATATGTCTGTCAGTCACGCAACCCAACTAAGGTGGGTTTTTACTTTATTTTAGCTAATGCAAGGAACTGTGAGGTACCTTGGGCATATTCTGCAAATGCTCTTGCAAACATAGCGCATGGCATTAGTGCTCAGTGCACTCTTGCAGGGTGTGGCTGTTATATTCTGGGGACGTGCAGAACTCCAAGTCATGCCAGCAGGATCTCTGGCCTTTTCTATTGCCTCTTGTTCAAGGTATGTTTATGTAAAAGGAGAGCCATTATTTTAGTTTAAAAGATTAAGCAAAATAATTTTATTTCTATTTCAATATTGATAGATCACTCAGTCTCTAAAATAAATAAATGAGATTTAATTCATCAAACAAAAAACTATTTTTATTGGTCTGGTTCATAAGTGATGAGAAGTCCTGGTGTAGAAGTATCTGTTCTTTCATCATCATCTCCCTTCCTGTTCAAGTTATTTCCTAAAACTCCCAGCTAAATACTCAAAGGTTTAAAGTATGACTAACTGTAGAAGATCAGGAAAGTGGTTGAAGTGAATGCTTTCTCTGAAGCTCTTTTATTATCTTAGGGTTTGTGTAATTTCTGGTCCTAAACTTATTCACTAATACCTACTTTCCAGTTTGGAGTTAAGCAAAATAATTCTCAGTGTAATTGATGGTATGGATTTTATCTTTGCTGTCTTGACTGCTTTTCCAGAAGTCAAGTCAGGAAGGACAGAGTGTTTATGAGCCTCTTGGTCACCTGTGTCTGGGGATTGACACATCTGGTCACCTCCTCTCCAATGCAGAGAAAAGGGCAGCAGCAGATCAGGGTGGGGTCGATGCAGGGCCAGACCTCTTCTAGCCAATTAGCCCATTTCCCTGTGACCTGTGCAAGACCTGCTGGGGTTCTTTTCCCCCACTTTTTTGGGGAGGTGAAAGAAAAGACAACCTTTCACCACTGACATTTTTGTTTCATACTCTGAAATTAGAGGAATTTGATCAGCCTGGCTAGTGGTAGAGCCTAGCCCTGTGGGGTTAGAATTCCCACAGCACAGGGTCTCCTGTTTAGCCCCCAAATATGGTACTTGAGCTGTTTGCCCCACTGGCTGTCTGGCCAGACAAAACTGCCCGTATCTCCATGCCACACGTGTTGTGCCAGGCTAGCCCTTGCCAGTGCCCTAGACCCCCCCCAGATTCTCAGTCTCTTTTTCCACTGTGTGCAGCTTTGGGCTTTACTTTGTTTAAATATATTTCATCAGTGCTACATACAGACACTTGTTCATAAGTCTATAGTAATATAAAGATTTATTTCTATAAATGTGCAGACATGTGTCCTAGAATGAATATCAAGCAGCACAGAGCAGTGGGCCCAGCATTGCCGAGATGTGTCTGGCTTTTCCCTTCTCCCCTCACTAAGGGTGCTTTTTCCTCCTGTGTATTTCACCCTCCAGGAGGCTCAGCACACTTTCCTCAGTTGTCCAGCTCAGAAGCATCTTTTTTTGGTGTAACAATGCAGTAACTGGAAGGCAGAGAGACAATAAAAGATAGACCTTGTTTGTGCAGGTCATGTCCTTGAATCAAGAAGCATGATGCCCATTTCCCTGACAGTGGGCTTGCAGCCAGGATGCATAGGCAGGCATCTCTTGCTCACTGGGCAGCAGCTGGCAGGAGAACAAGGGAAGGCACTTTGCCCTGTCCTGTGGCCATCTTGAAAGCAGAGTGCTCCACTTTTATCACCTTCCCAGCAGCACTTGGCTGCAGCGTGCCTCAGCAAGTTCAGTAACTTCTCCTCTAACCTTGAAAGGCACTTTCAGGTTTTACCTTCCCATCATGCTCCTAGGATCCACACCCAGAGGACCAGGCCTCTTCTTGTTCACAGCTAAGACAGCTCTTCTTTCCTGTGTTTGACATCAGACACACTTCAGTGAAAGCCATCAACTAGTTTGCTTTTGAAGCCAGCTTTAGAGAAGTACAACTCACACGCAGCGAAATTCAATGTTTTCAGTGTGCACATCTGTGTGGCTTCGAAGTTTCCTGTGATCCTATAACCAGAATCATCAAGATCCAGAGCAGCCCCACCATGCCCACCCTTCTTCTTCCAGTCAGCTTCCTTGCTTCCCTCCTCTGGACCCTTCACAGCTACAGACCTGTTTTCTCTAGCTACAGTGTTTCCTCCCTGACAGAATGTGATACAAGTGGAATTAGCCAGTAGGAAACCTTTGAGCCTGATTCCTTCACTTAGCTTGTGCATTTAAGGTTCATCCATGGTGTTGAATTTAGTAATTCATTCCTTTTTTAATTGTTTAGTAGTAATAGTCTGATGCATGGGTCAACTTTATTTAAGCTGAAAAGTAAGTTCATCATACCATTTTATTATATATTTAATCTAAATAGTTTCCTAACCTTTTAAAATATAAAGTCTGAGATGAGTTTTGAATTTCTGCATATCTCTTGTTAACCTTTTTTTAAAACACTATTGTTTCATATAATTTCTGTTTTATTTTATTTTTACTGTTTTACTCAGACTCTCTTGCACACTATAGATTGAAGTCTATCTACAAGGTCCGTGGGGATCAGAACAGTTTTCAGGTCATTGTATAGGTTAATCTGTGTTACAAGCTTCTAGTCCAGCTTTACATAACCATTTTCTTAAAATAAACACTGAACAGGGCTCAGAATGAAACCCAGTAGTATATGGTATGCTTAGCACATCCAGGGTCCTGGGTTCAGTCTCCCCCCAACCTGCATGCCAAAAGGAATAAAATGAGGTTGAATGTGTTTGAAGGCGTTTGTTAAGCAAATTAGTATGCATGTTCTTTGGAGCCAGGAGGGCTCCAAAGTGACTGCTGTGAGGCATGGAAAGCCAGCTCCCCAGCTTGGAGCCTGTGGGTGGCAGCGACTTCTGTGCTGTTCAGCCCTTCCTTCAAGCCTTTTGTTCTTCTGACTGTAGAAGGGATGTTAGGATCATTATTTCTTCTACTTCTTCTTCTTCTTCTTCTTCTTCTTCTTCTTCTTCTTCTTCTTCTTCTTCTTCTTCTTCTTCTTCTTCTTCGTCTTCGTCTTCGTCTTCGTCTTCGTCTTCATCTTCGTCTTCATCTTGACTTGTGAAATTAAAAGAAAAAAGGCATATGATAAAGATCAG
Organism: Myocastor coypus; assembly: GCA_004027025.1. Lineage (NCBI taxonomy): Eukaryota > Metazoa > Chordata > Mammalia > Rodentia > Myocastoridae > Myocastor > Myocastor coypus. The sequence continues at coordinate 97,588 of PVJA010001695.1, read as the reverse complement.
CATCTCAAAAAGTAAACTACTTTCATTACATTTTTGGTGGCTAGTATAGCTCAAATGTTGCTGTCTTATGCTAAATTGAATTAATTGATTAAACTGTTTCATGTGATATACTAACACTAGTTTAATTTGATCTGCTTAAGAGGGTTTTGGGTTTTTTATTCTCTATCTGGAAATACAGTTTAGTAGATGCTTTGCAGAAGCCTTTGTGGAAGCAGAAAATGTAGAGGTATTGCAAGACACTTAAAGGAGCACAAGCAGTCTCCTAAGTGCCAGCGCTGGGCATCAGCAGAAATCTCGTGAACACCTTTCTGGCCAGCGGTCACTCCGGAGGACCGGCCCATGCCCAGGCATGCTCAAAGCTCTTGCAGCGCAGGCCTCCAGGCTGAGCTGCGATTCTAGCTGCAGTGCCTCTGCTCGCATCCTGGACCCGTGCAAAGGAGACATTGGAATACGGGTGGCATCTCCTCTTCCACGTGCCCTGCTAGCACTGTGAATAGTCTGAAACTACCAAAATTAACTTTAAAAAAATTAGATGGATTTTAACCTATGCATAGGAAGAAAAATAAAAATTGGCATTTTTATTGAGTTCTGATAAACTAGACAATAAGACTTAATTCTTAATATTAGTGATCCCAAGGGCGGGGGATATTGCTCAGCAGTATAAGTGCCTTCCTGGCAAGCGCAGTATTCTTTTTTTTTTTTTTTTACACTGTTCTGATCTTTATCTATATTACATCCAAGGAAGGCAAGCCGGCTTACATCCGTAATTCCAGCATTCTGGCGGCTGAGGCAGGAGGGCTGCCATGAGTTTGAGGCCAGCCTGAAGCACAGTATTCTGAGCTCAATCCCAGTATCAAAAAAGCAAAAAACGAAAAAGAAAAAAAGGTTTTAGTGATCCCAGCAAGGTCAGCCAAATGCCAGTATTAAAAATAAGAATTTGAATTTTTTGAATTGTATCTGTCTGTCTGCCTGCCTGCCTGCCTGCCTGCCTGCCTGCCCGCCCCAACTCCCAATTTTATTCCCATTTAGTAACATATAGTATAGTTCTCAGCAAAACTGACAACCAAAGAACATAATTGGAAATGAGTAAAATCTAAACCAAACAGTGGTGTAAGTAGTAGAGAAAATGAAATGGAAATGTAGTGACAAGTAAAGCATTGTTACTGAAAGTTTTGGGGGGTGAAAAAAGCCTCTTTCGTTTTGCTGGCCCAGCTAGGAAGTTTGGTCCCTGGTACAAAGCCATACAGCTGCACACAATATAAAGTAAGGTTAACAGCATATTTGGTGCATTTATAACTTCCCCAGGGCATTTTAACATTAAAAATAGTGATTGTTAACCTTGTCCATCTGAACTTAAATATGAGCTTACTTTGCAAGAAATGAGGGGTAACATCTAAGCACTTTTCTCTAGGTTTTATTATTCTTTTTAAGATTTTACATTAAGACTATTTTTGTCAGTTTTTAGATGTTTTATTCAGATACTTGGAGTTGTAGGTTAATTGGATAGAAGACTCTCAGCTCTCACCTCTATAACTTTACTCTTATGGTGTGACATAGATCTTCCTAAATATGGTACACACTTTCTCTTTTGTAGGGTGGTACTTATCTTTATGAGTATACATGCCTTAATCTTGTACTATGTGGCATAAACACAATACAAGTTTATAATGGGTGTGGTGGTACTTTCCCTGAGAACTGGTCCAATGAGTGTCCCCAGATGATGACTATAAATGACTGATTACTTTGGTTGTAACCACAGAAATGCAGCACATTTTTATCTACAGTGGCAACATCTAGATTGTCAAAATAGTTGCTGCCATGCTTATCACTTTTATTACTAAAACAAGGGAATCTGCATGTGGACTATAGCTCAGACCTGCTATATAATACAGTGCAGTCATATCTTCCATCACACAAAATGCAAAAAAAAAAAAAAAAAAAGCGGTAGATACATCCATGTTCTTGAAGTTCAGAGAAACTTGCATTATGCTTGGCAGTTCTAAAACTCACAAACTGGAAACAAATGCATTTAACCTCAAGAAACATCCTGATATGAAGAGCTTTGAAGTTAGCTTCTAATATAGCCCTGAGATCAACCTACCATTAGCCAGAGCCAAACCATAATTTCCAGAGTGTAAAAAACTGAGAACACTGGAACAGACAAATGCCATCAGCCCAGATCCAGGACAGCACCCACAGACTGCTATCTCTGAACATCTCTAGTCTTTACTGATTGTGGTAGTTGGAAACTGTTGACTATGTAGTCCTGTGCTTCCCATTATGGTGGCTGCAATGCAACACAGCACCGACTGTTGAGTGGTTTCTTGGCATGTGAATACACCAAGAACTCACAAGGTGTCTTCCCAGCAATGATTTTAATATTTTTTGCCCTCTTTCTTCATGCATAGAGTGATGTCCCTCACCCCAATCTGTTCATGTCCACATGACTCTACAGGGAAAGTGTTGGTTCAGGGATAAGATATCTAAAAAGAAATATCAGAACACGGCAGCCTATTAAGGTGCTTCTTTGAGCTAAGCTTTTCTAAGCTGGCTGCTGGGCCCAGGGTGGAGCCTCCCATGTATAGACCTCGGTTGGCGATAAGTGGTGGTGCTCTGTTACGTTCCATCCAAATAAGCTGCAGCTGTCATGCTGTGGGCAGCCTACCAGGATGGCCTATCTTGAACAAGGCCAAGGCATCCCCACCATGAGGTGACTGGAGTCCATTCCGGCTTCAGCCTGTTAGAATGCAAAGCGGACACAGACGTTGGCACACAGCCACTTGAAGAGCTGAAGCACATCAGTGGTAGATTTGGGCATTCCATGTGATAGCTGATGGTGTCTTGAGGGCCAGAAGGACTCTGATTTATGAAAGTAAGGGAGAGAGGGTGGGTGCTGAGCTGTGAGTAGGACTAGATACAGGCAGCACCCCACAAGTAGGTTAGAATGTACTTTCCTTGACATGGTAGTAGACCCAGGTGAATTATAGAGAAGGCTTTAATTTTCAGCAGCTTTATCAACACAAGCAGGTGAAATTTTATGCTATTTCAAGAATACACACACCACCACCATCTCCATTAATACTACCACCCAACATGTTTGGTCCTCACAAGCCGTAACTCCAAAATTTATTCTCTGTTCTCATAGGAGGTTCACATTTCCCAAAATATTCAGATGTTCATTGTTTAGGCAGTTAGACTTCTGCAGAATGTTGACACTATGACAGAGAGATTTGATAACTGAGAGACTAGACTTACAACCACAGAGTGTGCATGCATATATATTTGTGAATTTAGTCTCCTATCTCACCATAGTGTGCATATGTGGCTCCATCTACCCACACATTCATGTATATGTGTGCTGTATAGTAATAGAAAGAAAAGGATAGACATTACCAGTCCTACAATTAGAAAGCTAAATTGAAAGTCCATTTTCAGTGTTTCCATTTCCAATATGGTGAATTTGTATCTTTTCCTTGAAAAACATTTAGATGTCAGTCTCATACTTGGCTGCTTGTGAGTCACATTGCATTTTGTTTAACAAAGGTGACTAAATTATGTCAAGATAACAATATAAGAACCATACACTTCTGTGCCAATTTGAGGGTGCACTGCCAGCCACCCCTGAACCTGTGAGTGCTGGCTTCATCCTCTGTGCTGGATTGCAGTTCTGCTTACTGCTAACTAGTAAATGTTTGTCTGGCTTTCAGTGTCTTGCTCTGTACTCAGTGTTTACCACCCAGGCCTTCTTTCCTCGCAAAGATAGAAATAAGTAGAGCTGAAATTTGATTCACCAAGATTTCATTCGTTGCTTAATGGTATGAGCAAATAAATGGCATCTGGAGATGTGGGCAAGTAGTGATGCTGGTGTTGGCACTGTGCTTTTGGTCTGTGCTCTACCTCTGTTCTCCTATGACAGGTCACCAGGGCACCCCAGAGCCACCTGATAGCTTTGCTGACAGAAAGTGGGGAGGCAGACTGGCTGATGTAACAGATAGATAAGACTGGGGTGGAGTGAAGCATTTGTCATAGATAAGAGAAGTGAAGGAAGAAAGATATTTGAGTGCCAAGTTGTGCCTGCTCTGAGTAAAGCACTTTAGTATATTCAGACAGCTTCGTGCTCTAGCCTGTCAGCTTCCTGACACTTTTGAAGGGAAGTACAAAACATAATCATCTGTTCCTAAGCACAGAGCCACTATTGCTCATCTTCCTCCTCATTCTTTTTCTGTTTATCTCCATGCTTTCAAAGCAGCTACCCCTTAGAAGGAAAGTTTGATAATTCAAATGCACCAGGATAATCAAGCTGAGATTTTTCAGACATCTCCCCCCGCAACTTAAATAGAAAGAGAACACAAATGCATGAGCGTTTGAGGACATTGGAAGGTAGCTTTGTTTGGGTACAACCTGTGCTCCCCATGCCAACAACTCTGTGCCTTAGGTGCTGTGGCGCTGGCTGAGGAGGCCCTGGTACAAACTAGGGGTCTGCGCTGCTGTGCTCTGCAGCACCCTGACCTTCACCCACAAGCAACACTGCGCAGCTCCAGTGTGACAGCCACAAAGGTCTCCAGATACAGCAAGGGCCTGCAGCATTTTTTTCAGACTGTTCAGAAAGGATCTAGATAGTACTGGGACATCACATTAAGAGAAGATACTTGAAGTTCATGTTTAAACTGCTGTGCTTCACTCTTTCCAACCACAAAAAAATCTGTTTTTAGTCTGAAATCTCAATTTTGTACAGGGATTTTATGCAGAGACTTCTGCACTTGATTTCTGAAGTATAATCCTGTCAGGTAGCTTGAGTCTGGTGTCCCTCCCGCACGTGCACGCGCACACACACACACACACACACACACACGCACGCATGCATGCACGCACGCACACACACACACGCATACACATTTGTTTTTCTCTAGGTTCTGTTATCACATGTCTATATATGAAAAATTGGTGCTCATTAAAAGTAAAACTAAAGAAAAACACATTTTCCAGTTTTACATAATGAAATCATTTCTGCCACCAAAATTTTTCTGGGTGTGAATTTTTACAACTGAGATATTAGTACTTGAAAAGAGATTATTATAATGGAAATGCTGACACAACCTTAGCAGCCCTGCTTCCAATGGCATCATTATATTATCCTTCTCTTGACCGCGTCCACATTTGGAGAACAGTGGTGGCATTGTCTGCCTCTGAATAGGGCCAAAGGACTGAAGTGGGGAAGGATTTGGCACTGGTATCAGAGTTGGGGAAATAATTTAAAATAAAAAAGTACACCTTGCATGCATGGCTCGCTCATTTGACTCAAGAGATTTCCTAAAATGAATCAGTAGGTTTGATCCTGGTAGGATTTATATGTTTTTACCATAGAGGAGTAAATCAAAAGGATCATAATGCCTTCTGGTTACATCCTCCAGCTGTCTCAACTGGATCTTGAACTGCTAAAACAATTGAGCGTTCTCTTTAGCAAGTAAACTAATCAATTCACTGTGGTCTAATTTCAAATACTATTTTCCCTTCTCTCTTGCCTCACATACACTGGCACCCAAATACTCATCTGTCTCTCTCCCTTCCTCCCTAGCTCACTCCTGCCTTTTGTCCCTCATACATTCCTCACATATTCCTTGTATAATCCTGAGAAAAACCTTTTATTTTAAAGACTTGGTGTTTTTTCCATGGTGTTAGCCATAGTGTATGTCTCAGACACTTTTTAATATTTCCTATGCACACTTGGTAAGGAGAAAGAAAAACCTGGAGGGGGGTTCCCCTTCCTCACAACACGGGCAGAAAGGCCGCATTCCCCAAGTGCTCAGCAGAGACCAGGCTAATCCTGCTTTGTAATCTCCTTCCACTGCTCCCTGGGCTGGAAAATATGGCAAGGTATCTCACTAACGAGTGAAGACAAAAACTGAGACTCCAAATGCAGAGCTTAATTATCAAAGCAGGATTAGAGATGGCCCTGGAGGTGTGGCTTAGCGGCATGCTTGCCTGCTGCTCCAAGTTTGGGTCCCATCCCCGACACTACAGTGATCATTATCATAATGAGGAGGAGGAGGAATACATGAAGGCAGAAGCTTTTGGGAAGTAAAAATATTGGTGACATGGTTCTTTCAAACTGTTCAGTGCTGGGCAGAAGGCAGAAAATGCATCACTGAGAAGGGCAGTAAAGTTTTTCTATATACCTTTTGGTCCCCATCGCTGAGTTTATATATTAAGCTTTTAAAATGCCAAATGCTTTAGTTATAAAAATGCACATGAAAGAGTATGACCAAGAGGAAGCCCTGCTCAGCTTACTGCTCCGTGTTGGGTTCCATACCTTGTATGCATTCCCTCATCCAGAGAGTGCTTTGGGAGCCTCAAGGCTTGGGACCCTCACCACACCCCTTGTCCCCTCTGTGAATATGAGATTCTGTTCTGTGGAGCATGGCAGTTAGGGAGGCCATTGGGATACTCCAGAGCAGCCCTCCGAGTGCTGAGGCCTGGGAGGCTGTGGTACCTGGTGGGGGGAGGTCTGCATGTATGGACTGGCTCCAAAGAGCCCCGTTCTTTTTGTCTCATTTGAAAGTATGAGTTTCTCTAAATAAAAGACATTGTTGCCATTAAAAGCATTTACAGCACTGGGGACAGTTTTTGATTCCATTTTTGGAGGGGTATTTGTTTTGTGGGAGTAGCCATTAAACTGAGCACTTCAAAGTGCGCTGGGCAAGCTCTCTGGCACAGATCTGCATCTCCTGCCCAGCTCTTATTTTTAATTATTACTTTTTTAAAAATAGGGTGTTCAGTGGGAAAATCCAGAGTGAGAGAATGCTCTCTAGCAGAGCAGTATTGGTGTTCTCCTCCTTGTTAGTTGACCCATATGTACAACCTGTAAACCCAGTCCTTTATTAAGTGCTGGTCCCTTGGGTCTGCTGGACTGTATGTGTGCTTGCTCACACAAGAGAGCACAGGCAAGGAGCAAAGTCTTGCCCTGGAGCTCCTGACTTTAATAAGCACATGAGTTCCAGTAAGTCACTTCAACAGGAGTACATTATTGTTTGCCAAGTGCATTTAAATATTTAAATGTTGAAATGTTATCAGCAAACACCTAAAACTTATTTCCCATTGCAATAAAATACTGTTTTCTTAGTCTTACAACTCTCTACAATTAATAATAATTAAAACGTGAGAAGACAGCCTTAATTACAGTTAATCTCTCAGCCTTTCTCACTTACTGTTTGGAATAAACACAAACATTTTCTGAACATCTTAACCAGAAGTCTCATGCCCCATTCTTCTTTTCTACAAGCTTATCTACTGTGTAAGAAAGAGTGCTTGACTGATGCGGCAGCCCCATCCACAGCCCTCTATAAATCTCTCAAAGTCCTTAACCTCATACAGCCTGCTCGATAGAGCATTTGCTGTTGTTTATAGTCTGTTATCCCTGGGATTGGCTTTCCGTGTAATAAAGCACTAAAATTCTCGTGGAGAAGGATCAACTTGGGTGTTCTGCGGTTTGCATGGGGGTTGTTCTGCCTAATTCCCACAGCAGAGAGGGGAGTGGGGAGAGAGCGGGAGCGCCATAAAGAACAAAAGCCAGTGGGCTGCCAGCTGAGTAAGCGCGCCCTGTGAACAGGTTGGGGTAATAGCAATATTTCTAAGAAGAGGGCAGTGACACTTCAGCGAGGTGGGTCTGAGGGAGCGCTTGCAGGTCTGGATCCAATAATGTATCATTGACTGCGTCTGGAATAGATCGCCGGATAAATTGAGTGAACTCTTACCCTGCTGGGAGCTGTTCTGCTGTGCGCTCTGTGCTTATTAGCCTCCTAGCCCTCATTTGACCCTGTTCCCTTTTTAAATTAATGCATCTCCAATTCCCTAATCTAACCTTTCTAAAAAAAAAAAAAAAAAAATCTCATGTTCTTTGTTTCCACCCAATTTGAGGAAATAGTTGAGAAGTTTTTAACTGTTTACCCAAAGGCAAAATTAACAGGTGCATTCAGGGTTATTGTAAAGCTCATCAAATGCTCTGAAGGCCTGGCTCTTCTCCAGTTTTGATAAACTGGCCAGCATTATAAATTAATTGAAAACTGACAAAGACAAATGCTGTATTTGGTGGCCAAGATAAAAGTTTTATTATGCACAGGCAGAAGAGCCTCACCAACACACATATTTTGACACTTACATCCTCAGTAATGAGTTTGTAATGGACACAACTGGGGTAACAGACACTGAGACTGAAGCAAAAAGAGCCGCTTCTGATGCAGTCTGGGAATTCGTTTCCACCCGACTGCAGCTTGGCACAAGAAGCTGTTCCAAAGTGTGGGCATCTGTTTGCTGCCAGGTCTTGCCTTTATTTGGAGATTGTTAGCAAAACGTCTAGGAGCTTGCTGGCAGGCCTTCGGGAAGAAGTGGCACAGAAGAAAGAAAAGGTGTCCCAGGGTGTCTTCCACCTGACCACATGTAAGGGGCACTTGCAGAGACACGTGGCATTTTGCATGCAGTGAGTGTCTTTGGGTACAAATGGTCTTTAAGACTTCACTTCCTTTGTCTGGAAAATGAACTTCACATTTTGCAAAGAATACCCACTTTTTCTGAGCAATTCTAGCTCTGTAAAAAAAAAGTTTTGAAAAGTTCTTTATTAGGGAGAAGGGATTGCAAAGCCGTGTCATAGTAGTCCTGATGGTGTTGCTGATTTTTATAAAGTGGCCTGGAGCCTCCATCTGCACTGCTACCTCACGGGGTAGTTCTTATAGTGCATCTTTAGAGTAAGATAGAGGTTTAGAAAAATTCGATTCATGGAAAAGCTATAGAAACAGTAATTATGGGATTTGTTTTTGCAGTGACAGAATATTTTGCCCTATGTAACTTAAGAGCACTTGCTGTATAGTCATAGGTTGGTTGCAAATCACGTGCCTTCATGAATGAGTTCATGCTAGTAAACTTTGTTTTTTTCTTTTGTATAAACAGCCTGTTCTAGGTCTGGAGAATAAAAGAAATTAGTGTTTAAAAAAGATTAAAAATTAAAGCGAGATCAGTGTGTCAGCTTCTGCCGCCACCACGCTGTTTGAGAAAGAGCATCCTAGACATCAAGTCACTAGCTCCCTCCTGCTGGTGTGGTTCGTACATTGGCACGTGGGCCAAGTAGATGCATGATTGTGATGCTGTTAGATCCACATTCTTAGCAGTGACCACATCATGCAGTAACCACTAGTTTTATATTACCTAGTTTTCTTGGGAAATGTAATAGTTTGTCTCACTTATTTACTAAATATTTATCAGCACTTTAGGTCTTCCGTTTTCTTATATATAACAGATTGTAACTAAGTGCCTGCTTAACAATCAATGTTGACCTAAATGACTGAAAAGGAAAACTATATTTGGAACCTACCTTTACAGATTTAGGCCACTTGTTCTCCATCAGTAGGAGTTTTGTCTCCTAGGAGGAATTGGAACATTAAATGAGGAGTTGAGGTTGGGGTGACTGGGAGAGACAGGTGCTTCACGAAGGCCTAGGTGCTGTAAGTGTCAGGGTGGAGGACATCCCCTGCAGCAAGCTGTCCAACTCGCTGTCAGTAGTGCCACTGCTCTAATACTAAAATGCTGCTCACTGTACCACACACAGGGACCCCAGGCTTTTGTCTGCTGCACCTACTGATTTGCATAATCTTGTCTGTCCCAGACCTCCCCCTAGTGTAGCCCTGTCCAGCCCTACGCTATGGACATCCCCATCCCATATCTCAAATGGCCTTCTTAGCATAGGGTGCCAAAAATGGAACTTACCACCTTTCCTCTAGTGTTTGTTTACAGTGGTCTGTTGAGCACATGCTTGACACTCAGAAATAAAGAAGGATGGGAATAAAGCAGATGGCATAAATGGTCATAGCAGAGAGTTGCCAGTCTCTAGAGGAGTACAGGAAATTCAGAGAAAGGATAAAGTATCTTCAAGCAAGGCAACGAGGAGTTGGGATGCATTTGGCTGCCAGGGACCCAGGGAGGTTTCACAGGGGAGGTACTGTTGGAGCCAGCATGAGGGGTAGGCAGTACCTAGTCCCTGGGCTTCCAGATGGAGGAGCAGATGGGCAGAGACCTGGCAGTCAGGAGGCAGGGCTGCGAGCAAGGAGCACACTACTCTGACACCAGCATCCCACATGCAAGGCAGGCACCAGATAACAGGAGACTGGGCCTGACCATGGGGAATTGAAGCACAGGGCTCAAAAGTCTGCCGGTTACTCTGCTGTCAGTGGGCAGCTGTCGAGATTGGACATTGAAGTGGTTTACAGTGGACTTCAAAAGGATAGAACTAACAGCAGTGCATTGACAGCTACTGCCCTGCACTGTGTGACCTCCGGTTCTCACTTCAGTGTCCCTGCCTCAGGGACACGTCCCCAACATGAGACTGGATCTGTGCACTTCCGTCTTCTTTTCCTCTCTATAAATGTTACTGCATTTTCTCTAGACACCCCTCTTCCCAGGGACTGTGCCTGCCTCATTCAGAGACCTTGTCTTTCTTGGGTAACTCAATAACAGAGCAGTGGAAACTAGAATTTGCTCCTTGGCTTACAGGGATGTTGCCTAGGTGGGCACTGTAGAATACACCAAGTACTACTGTTGGGCCAGAGGAAAAGGATGAATTCAAAATGACTCCAAAGTTTTAAACCCTCCTTATAGGGACACATGTTGCATTAGGAGTATTCACATTCCTGTCTAGGAAACACAGGATTCATGCATAGTCAGAAAAGAATGCAGGTTTTGTATTGGACATACAAAGATTTGAGTGCTGATTGGTGTTGGTAGAGAGTATTAGACAGCACAGGAAAAGCAGAAAAATACTGGGAATGCAGACTTAGATGTGAAAGTCAGCCAATCTTAACTTAAAAACCACAGAGTAGATAAGCCCTCTGCTGTCCTGAGCTGCTGAACATTTCCAAGAATGAAGATTTCATCCCTGTCCCCATTGACCCTCACCCGCTTTTAGAGTTCTCCAAGAACATTTACCCTTTCTCCAACAAAATAGATGTAGTGATGCTTCTTTAATACATCTCTAGCATCAAGAATGAGCTCATCTGCTGCTGCTGCTGCTGCTGCTGCTGCTTCCTCTTCTTCCTCCTCCTTTTCTTTTTTCAAATATGGAAGATTGAACCCATGGCCATCATACTAAGCTATATCTCCAGCCCTTTGGTTATTTTTAGTTTTTATTTTGAGACAAGATCGCACTGAGTTGCATACTCTGGGTTCAGATTTGTGATCCTCCTGCCTCAGCCTTCCAGAGTACTGGGATTACAAGTGTGTGCCATCATGCCTAGCCTTCTCTGCTTTTCTCCTGTATCGTAGGCAGTTCTGCTTTAACACCTGTCATCTTGCTTTGCCGTAGCTTCTGTCTTCTTCATTTAGTAGGGGGATGGGAGCTGTGAAGCTGTCAGCTCAGATGCTCTCCTGGGGCCTTGCTGGGCCACGCCCTGCTTCTGGCAGCAGCTCATCTGTGCTCTTTACCCACAGCACCTCTCACACCATGTTTAATCTCCCTTCTGCTGGTTTTCCACACTACAAGTTGCAATTTGAATGACTCAGGGAAGAGATGCAGGCTGGCAATCTTAAATTTCTTAAAAAATGATTTCTTAAAAATTATGGTGTCTGATGCTCATGTGTGGCTGCCTGCCTGCTGTGATCAGGGAGTCTGGGGACTCGCACAGTGCAGGCCTGGGTTTCAGACTGATTTCACCATGTCATTGTCCATGAATGTTGCTACCAGGACCTAATGCTGTTGGCAAAGGGGCACCCTAGGCATATGTTAAATCAGTAAGTGGGGGCTGTGTTGAGAGTTGAGGTTAGGGTAAGTAATAGACGATGACAAGACAGGTCTCAAGTATGTGAGATACCCCTGCACTCTTCGCCAGGTCAGATGTGTGTGTAATGTGTATAAGGAATGAAATGGTTAGCTAGGAAACATGCGACCAGGACATTGTTCTGTTAAGTATGTGTGCACATTCTCACTAAGATCTGGGTCCCATTGATGTGTGTGTGTGTGTGTGTGTGTTGTATTGTGTATGTCTGTAAATGTCCATCATTGGTAAACAGTGCAGAGCATCTCCTTGCGCCCCCCCCCCCCCCCCCGCCAAAGGCTGAGTACAGCCTTGGCTATGGGACAGTGTTCCATGACAATGAATCCCATCTGCCATTAACTTACTCTGTGATCTTATAGAAGGCACGTCTTCAAATATGTGATAGAGGGCATTACAGAGTGAGATGACGACATTGACAAATATGGCCTCAATCTCCGCTGTAAAATCTCTGTGACATGAAAACAATTTGTCTTACCACTATTTCAGATGTTTCTAGTTTTCTTCAGTAACAGAATCTCATTTCATAATCACTTTGAACATGAGAAAAATGTTACGACTACGTGATTTAAATGCTTTGAGCTTCAGCAACATTTACTCGCTATCACGGCAAAGTTTACAGAATTCTCCTGAGACCAAATGTCTGTTTCATTTGAAGAGACTCACATCATCTAATCATTATTCACCACGTAAAGCAATGCTGCCTTTAGGTTCTGAAGGAATTCTTGCCCATTTCTCTGGCTTAAGGGAAGCTGTCTGAGAAAGAAGTTGTCCTATTTATAAAAGTATGCATTTGGACATGGGCCAAAAGTTATTTTGAAATGTGCTTTCATGTATTAATGCCATTAAAATTTCTCAGTACACTGCAGAGTTTGCACTATTTTCTTTGCTATTATTGCAATCCAGGATATTTTAAACAACAAAAAAGGACACTAAAATCAGTGGTTTTCTCAGATTACTCAAGAAAAAAATAAAACCTTTGTATCCTGATACAAAGTTTTAGAATAATTTCTCTAATAATAAGGACAGTTATTGGTTTTAGGAAAACTAAAGTTAAAAACAGCTTTAAGTTTGAAAATTCAAGCTAAATGGAAAAACATATGTAGACTATGAATTTTAAACTAAATTCTGACAGATAAAAACTAGATAAAGTATTTCTTCTCTAAGATTCATTCTTTGTTTTCTTCTTTAAATTTTTATTTTGTTTTGTAGGATGTGGTGATGCATACTTATAATTCTAGCATCTTGCTAGGTCTGAGGCAGAAGGATCACAAGTTTGAACCCAGTCTGGGCAACTTAGTATAAGCCCCTGTATCAAAATAAAAAATTAGAAGGGCTAGAGATGTAGCTTAGTGCAAAGGCCTAAATTCAGTCCCTAGTGTCACTAGCAATAGATAAGTTGGAGAGCATTTAATTTTTAATTGATGCATAATAGATACACATATACATATAGACATATTACACATTGTGATGTTTTGATACATACACACCAATGCGGTCAGCTGCTTAGTGTATCTGTCCCCTAAACAGTTAGCCTTTGTTGGTGGTGAGTCCTCTGTTCTACTCACTTTGAGATGTGTAGTAAATGTGGAGTGCTATTGCACCCTTCTGTGCAGTCGGGCCAGAATGTCCCTTCCCTGCGTGGGCCTCTGCGTGCCCTAGACATTCTCTCCTCATTCCCGAGCCCCTCTCCCAGACCAAGCATGAACACCAGACAAGTGGGCAAAGTGCCACTGGTGCAGTCATTGCTCCTCAAGGATTTTTTGATTTGAGAAAAAAGTCATTCTACTTTGGGACAGTTTTTTTCAGCTTTCTTTTATTTTAGTAATACATTGTTAGGGAAAACACAAGGCTTAAAGAAAGCATCCATTCAGACCTCACCTCTGTGGTATAATCAGTTGTGGATTTTGAAGGTAATAAGGAACAGTAAGCCAGATTATTGAAAGAATTAAATATAGTGTCTATAAAACTCCTAATCCAGGTCTCACTGTACATTTTCCATAAATAATAATCCTTCTTGCCAGAATTACTTCTATAATCACACTGAAGACAAAACCATAAGCAAGGTGAGAAACAGTTGCTTAAGGAGAATTGACAGCACAGCTTCCTGCTCATCTCCATTATGGTGTCCCCAGGTCACCCCACACTTCTATGGGAATGAACCCTTGCAATGTGGGGGGGAGGGGGTGACAGTGACAGGAAGCTCCCCTTTGCTCAGCTAGGGTGTGTTCAAACTGAAACACCCCTCCCATGTGAGGTGCCTTAGGTCTGTGGTCTTGCTGGCGCCCTCCCCCCATCCCTGCTTGCTCAAGCTTGCTTTGAAAGTAAGAATCTAGAGACCCAGCAGGCTGACAGATGTCTCCTTTTGACCCACATGACTATGGCTTGCCCTTTGCAGAAAAGGACCTGCCTGCTGGAGGTTGTCACCTCTCGCACTCTGAGGAACCCCTGTGGTGTGAGCGTTTGGCATGGGTTTATCATCTGTCCTGTGCTTTTCCACCTGGCTGAGCCCACCATGCATGGAGCTGGGTGTTTCCTTGTTCAGCACACACCTTAAGTTTCTGTATCTCAGCAGAACTTTTGAAAGAAAGAACTATTTGGTGGCTCTTCTCCCACTCAGATGTTATGAAGATATTTTTATCGACAGCAGAAAGTTGAATTGCACTGGCCATACCCACAGGATATGTGTATGAGCTCCTGTGACGTGACTCCCAGAGGGAGGCTGGGCTTTCATTTTGGCTGCTTACTGAGTGTTGTCCAGGACCCAGGCTGTCTGCGATCTGGGTTGCCCTGGCTCTAGGCCAGTGGCCAAGAACAGTCACGGCTACATTCTTCTCCGTCTAAAGGAAGGAAGCTATTTCCCAGGGCTTCGACAGAGGTCCCCAGCAGGCCCCCCGCCCCCCATCTGCCTGGCTAGGGTTAGGTTGTACAGGTGCGTGTACGGGGGCTATTTTGGATTGGGGGAGTGGGAGTGCTCCGTGGGACCCAGGCTCAACCTTGGGCACAAGAGTAAGGATGAACAGCCAGATCATACTGGTGTTCTCAGGAAGGGCGAAGGTGGGAATGCCTGGCCACAGCGACAGAAGCAGCTCAGCTCTCTTGGAGGAGGGTTTGCATGTCGAGTTTTGTAGTCTGTATGTGTCACAGTCAAATCTGAAAGCCACTGGAGTCATAGGAATATCTAGACCAGATAGGAGGAAACCCCTAAAGACCAGGGTAGGGAGAATGGAGAGGAAGTGATATTTAAATCAGTACTTTTTATTTTTTTTAATGAGCAGAACATATTTATTGAGGGCAAGAAAGCCCCTGTCCAAGAGAGGGACAGGAGGGGGGTGCCAAGTGGATGTCCCCCGGAAATTAAATCAGTACTTCTGATAGCATTGTAGAGTCTCCTGGCCAGCAGAAAATTGGGAAAAAAGAAGTAAGAGTCACAGTGACAGCCCCCATCTGTCCCCAGCCCTGTACTGTGCCAGTCCCTTCTCGTGGTCAGCCACCCTGCCTCTCTGTGCCACAAGCACTTACACAGTCCCATTTCCATATGACGGGGAGGACATTTGTGTGGCAGTGTTGCTGCCACAAAACAGGGACAAATATGTGCCATAGTGTTCTCTTTCTTACCCTAGTATGAACACCTTCCCCTTTCTCGGCTTTTGGACAGAATTTAGGTGAACGATGACTGTTGTGACGCTGATCCTTAATAAGAATCAGTCATTTCAGAAACTTCAGCATTCGGTTATCAACTACTCAGGAGTTTGTTGAGCTCCGTAGGAGTTTCCCTTTGCACTTAGGCGCTGGGAGGAAACACTCTGTTTTCCAGTATCATGTTTCCTATAAATGACTGAAATATGCTTAGTCAGCCTCCCCCCCACAAAATACTCACCTTTGAACTAAGACCAAAGTGAGAACAAGGACCGCCTTGAAATATTCAGGGATGTTCTGAAAGCAGAGGATTAGAGGAGAGCAAGTCCTTTTCTTTCTTTTTTTCATTTTAAGCATTTCCAGCACTTGTATACTCCCTAAAGATAAATGCCCACGACTTATCAGCCTTGTTCTTTTACTGCTCAGGATCTTTTCCCATGACTTAAACATTACTTATTAAAATTAAAAAAAAAAAAAAAAATCCAGGGAATTTAGAATGCTTAACCTGTTGAGTCTTTAATACTCAAATTCTCTGTACTGTTTCTGTGTGTCATCCTTGGGGAAACAGGAAAGAAAGCAATTCATAAATCACAGCGTGTCCTGCTCAACATGCGGTGGCATATAGGGGCACCGGCCCATGTGGCAGGCACCTTTGCAGAGGATGAAGGGGCACCAGACTGCCACCTAGGCATTATCCTGGCTCCACACCACTTCCTGGGATTTCACTGAAGACCACACAGTGCTCTGTGCTACAGAGCTGCAGATTTGTCTCTTCGTTTTAACCCCAGCTATTCACACGCGGGCTTTGGCATCCTCAGGAAGCAGGCTAGTGGGCCAGCTGGCCCCAGAGCCCCGAGCCTGCACTGGCATTCTGCGTGAAAGTACAGCTGACCCAGACTTACATTTCTTAAGGTAGCCAAAAACTAGCATCTGGCCCTAATTAGACTCAGTTTATGCACTCCCCTCCAACAGCAAATACATCTCCTGCTCTCCTCTCCTTTTACTCTGACAGGGTGGGTCTGTGAGGGAGAACAGGGGTACAGGCTTCTGTTTTCTGGCTCTGGTTGTTTTTTGCTTCCGGTCGCATTCTTCTCTGTGCTTGCACAGACCTTGTGATACCTGGTAGGTGTGTTCGCCTTTGTAAGCCTTGTTGAAAAGCCATTGCCTTTATTTCAAGTCCTTGAGAACCTGCTATGTGGAGGCATTCTGGTGCTTGGGGCTGCTGGTGTTGGCCCTGAAGCAAGGACTTGCTGGGCCTGCCTCCCACTGTGAGGTCTTACAAAGTGTCCACAGTAAGCACTCAGCATCCCTTTACCTTTTGAAATTGGATAGTGCCTTTTTCTTCCCACTCATTTAAATCAAAATACATTTCTAAAATTCTAGCATCAGAAGAGTACTAGTTTTCTGTGTTACATGCTATGAGACGATTTTTTGCACCAGGGTAGAAGAAACAAAGTCACTTCCTGGCAGTACTCTCTTGAGGCATCTGCTGCCTAGGGAAACTCAGGGTTATATTTTATTTTATTCTATTTATTCTATTTATTTATTTATTTATGCATGCATGCATGCATGCATGCAGGACTGGGGTTCAAACTCACGACCTTGCACTTTCCAGGCAGACACTTATGCCATGGAGCTATCTCCCAAGCCCCTCAGGGATATACATACACACACACACACACACACACACACACACACACACACACACACACACACATATATATATATATATATATAATTTTTTTCCTTAGTCCTATCTCAGTGAAGTTGACTTCTGGCAAACCAAGGAAAACTGTTCTCAAATGTCTCTGGACTGTGAGTTGGAGGTTGGTTTTAAGACCCCCATGGAGGCTCAGTAGGTTGCCCAGTGCCCAAAGAGCAACTACAGCCAGCCTCCTACTGCTTGTCACCATTGTCACCGTGCCCCAGACTGGAGCCCACCCTGCTCTTGCAGCTCTTGGCAAGGAGCAGGCACTTGGACTTGTGTGGTGGAACTCAACTGTAGAACAACTTCATTTCATTTCCATTTGCAAGGCAAAAGTTAGAACATAGTTGCAATAGTGCATCTGACTTGGAATTGACTAGAGTGGTCAGACTGATAGATCTGAGATATACTTGAAGGGATAATTGTACACAACCAGTTTAAAAGCTGGTAAATATTTAAGGGTCAGGGGTTAAATGTCAAAGCCACAGTGCTTGGGCTCAGCTCCATAAAATATCAAGAATGACTCCTAATTAAATCCAGGGTATATTTCACCAAAGGGAAATAAATTTGACAGCTAACAACCAATACTGGATTACCACCTTACAGAGGTTAGGGATCATGCTAGTAATTGTAGGTGGTTTACAGTTTTTAACTCAGTCCTAATCGGGAGGATGATTGCTTACAGTTACAGATTACTGCACTACACAAACTCTTGTGTAATCAAAACACATATATGTCCAGTTCCCCTGGCTCAGTTTTTATTTAAAAATAAATGCATTATGGCTATTACTGAGCAAATCTGTAAAGCAGACATAGTCAAAAGAGATACTCACTTTTTAGTCTATGCTGAAAATTATATAACAAGTAATTGTCACCTGGTGCTATTGCCAACAATAAACTTAGGTGAATTAGATTTCTAAACATGTACAGTGAATTGTAAGCTAAAGAATCTCAGCTAAAGGTGCAGCAGTCCCTTCCCCAGCCACACACTAGTTGCTGTACTTAGGTAACACAGTGTTTTACGTAAGTTCAGCACACTCAGCTGGGCATGTAATTTGGACGCTATTTTGAATGCCCCACCTCAGGGAAAAGGCTGTTTACCTTCAGATGAGATATCCCTGTGAACACTAAGCAAACAGAGTCATTGTAGTGTCTTAATAGCTGTGTTTACATGCAGATCTTGAGATTATTTCTGCATTAGGTGATTTATAGGGCTATATTAAGTAAATCACACTTGGAATGCTGTTCCAGAGGATGAGTCATAGAATGCTGCCATCTCCCCTTTCCCTTTTCCAAAGAGAACTCTTAAGAGAATGGGATGAAAAAGGAGTGCCTCAGTCCCCATCCCAATCTTATGCTAATCAGAAATCCTCCCGGGTAAATGAGGCTGTCAGCTATTTTATGTCCACTGCCATGTGGGTGCCATGTAAAGAAAATTGTCCAAACCCAGAATTTCACAAAGATAAATTTATGTGGAAAAAGAAAATAGCTAAAGCCATTATAGAAAACCCCGTCACCTCTAATACCCAAGCTTCTGCAGGCTGAACTAATTACTGCATAATCTTTACTTGAGGTATTGGTTAAATCAATTAAGTTGTTAGGAGTAATTTCAATAATGCTAGTGTTTGAGAGAACTACATGGCAAACAAGATTCGCCTTAATTAGACTTTTAAATTCAGAGTCCTATCTAAATCTGGAGCCAAGTACTGTATTTTGAATCTCTCCATATTTGCTCAGTTGTAAGGGAAATTTTTTAATATGTCTGGCTCTGAGTAATTAGTTTGCAAATTTGTAACGTGAGCTGTTGGAGGAGCCTGGTTGGAGAAGGAGGGCAGAGCCTCCTCCCTTTTGGTTTTATTAGCTTTTCCTGTGTCTGGAGACTTCCTGCTAGGACTGAATGTTCCCTTAAGTTCAACTCGTGGGAGGTTTGCACTGATAGCATGAAATGCCTACAGACAGGTACCTGCCACTGACCCTCAAGCACCTTTTGCCCTTAAAGGAAAAAAGAAGTACTGCTTTTCTTTGTCTGGCCCTTCAGAGAGCAAGGTGGCGGTGGAGCCAAGCGAGCAGCTCTCCAAAGCCCCCCTGTTTGCTCCCTGTGAGGCCCTTGTCTCCTTCCTCTCTGAACATGAGATCCTGCGCCGCAGATCCTGTCCAGACCTGTGGGAAAGTGCACAAAGCCCAGCCGTGTGTCCCGGCCTTTCCCACTCACTGGGGAAGGAACTCCCGGCAGGAAGGCTTCATTAGGCTGAAAGGACATCAGCCTTCCCTTTAACTCTTTGACTGCTCTGCAGTGGGCCCAAAGTATTCACATTTCATAGAAGTACTTTAAAGAGTGCTTCTTGCTTGGCTCCCACAGTGTTTTCCCAGGAGCCTCCTTCACCAGGCAAGGGTTAATCATACTACAGTCCTGCCCCCAGAAAATCTAGGGCTTGGGACCAGGACTGGCACAGTGGCTAGCCCCTTGAGTAATGCCACTGTGCATTCTGTATGCAAATACCAGATCAGGAATCTAAAAGGCCACATTGTATTGGAATCTGAGCCTTAATAAAACGTCATTTGCTCAGGGTGTCCCTTCTCCAAAGACTGCATGTGTCTGCTTTCACAGTTATTTTCTATATGTTATAAAGAAATGGCCACCAAGCCTACCAAGCCTGTCCTTAGCAAAAGACTTTGTAGGCGTTCTCCAGTACCCCATGGCCTTTAGTAAATGCAGGGAAATCACCACAACAAAGGCATCCAGTTATAGTAAACATGAACAGTCCTAGGCTTTTCCAAGTTTATCTTATCATCAGCACATGTGGTGAACCAAAGTAGGCTAAATGTCTTTTCCCTGAGGTACAATATTTCTACACTTTTTAGTGCAATTTAAATTTTATTTTTAAAATCCTACAGTGACACATTGGAACACTGCGAAAGTTAAACCTGTTGTGAACATAACTGTAAAAGTTACCGGAAATTGAGCAAGTGAAATATAAAGACGCCTACTTCCTGTATGTGAATTTTTAGCCTTTTCCCAAACTTTCTCTATTATAAAGTTAAAACAAAGTCTTATCAGTGACTAACATGGAATAGCAGCTGGATATCATTAAATGCCTCCATCTAAGCTATTCTTCTTCATTACCTTTTTCCTGACAGCTCTTGCTCTGCACAGAAAATGTAACTTCGTGATAGAGATTTATGTAATTCAGGTGTCCTCCGTTTGAAGGGGAACTCAGCTCAGAAGAATGAAGGCTTTCCAAAAGTACACACACACTGTGATAGGAAGAAAAGGGAAAACCACCAGCTTCCCTGAAGAAGTCCAAGTTATAGAGCATTTTGGCCCACTCTCCCTTTTACCAGCTGTCTTCATGGTACCAACTTTCTGCACATTGAAGTCACGACCCGATATTGTTGATGTAGGGTAATTTTATCATAAGATGTGCATCTGTTCTTTCCAGGTGCTTTTCCATGCATACAGTTGGAACGGTCTGGGCATGTAGGCTGCTGCTGGTGTGCTTCAGGGTGCCCTGCACCATGTCCTCTGCCAGCTCCTTGTGTCATAGTCAAGTCCAGCCTAAGACATCCGTGACACAACAAGATCCCTGCAAAAGAGGCTGAATCCATACAGCAGGGAAGACACTAAGGAACCAAAAAAATTACCAGGAAAATAGAATAAGTGAAAACCTCCCTGACCCTTTTCAACACTAAATTGATAGTCTTTATTTCATTATTTTTATTTCTTTCCTATACTACCAAAGTATTACCTTTAAAAGTTACTGTTAAACAGAAACTTTTAGAATGTTATTCATGGTTTGTCAGAGTTAGCTATTTAAATGATATTAATACCATATCCTACACTTGTTACAAATTAGAAATACAGAATAAGGTCTAAGAACTTATAAAGTAGTTGAATCCCCCAGCCTAAAAAGGCATTCATTTAGTAAGTGAAATGTGTATATTACTAGGTTTGTTATGGTTTGTAGTGCCATATCTCCTTATTTTGTTTTACTTGCTTTCTGTAAAAGCAACATGAAAATTCTCAAGTTGGATACAACCCCACCACCACAGTGCTGCTGTCCTCCCAGTCTGAAGTGTGCTCTCCCTGCTAGGACACGGAGTGTAGTCACCACCCTGCATGTGCCTGCCTCCTCACACTTTCCACCCATCCCCAGCCGCTTGACCATCTTTGTCCTTTAGCAGGTACTGATGTCTTGTCTTCAAAGAAAACGCCCCCAGCGGTCACCTGCATGGTTCAGGTTAATGTCTGTCATGCAGACCACTTCAGTGCTCAGTCCCTGACATTTGGTGCCAGTCATATGCCACAGAAAGTCCTTTTCTTACCTGCTATGGTGGTACTCACCTGGAAGGCAGAGGTTCACAAGCTCAGCTACCTGAGTGTCTTAGTTACTCTTCTCTCGTTGTTTGGACAAACATCTGACACTCAAAATGAGGGAAGGAAAGGTTTATTTAGTTCACAGTTACTGGAGGTTTCAGTCCATATTCAGCAGAGGGCAACTTTTCATGGCGGCAGCTGAGATGGCTCAGTAGTCTAAAGCACCTGCTTAGGCAAGCTTAGGCAAACACAGGGACAACGGTTTGATCCCTGGCACCACTGAGCCAGCCATTAAAAAAATAATAATAATAAGAGCAAAGGGAAAGGTAGCAGCAGCTCAAGCAGCTAACTTCTCTTCCTTACATTGAAATACAAATCACCAGCCCCAGTGGAGGTGCAGCACCCATTCCCACAATAATCAATCAAAAATTCTAGAAGCCGCATGACTGCATGATGCTTTGGAGAGACACCTATGCACAAACCATAACACTGAACAACTTAGCAAGACTCAATCTCAAAATGCACAGTAATAAAAACAAATAGTTCAGAGGGAGTCCCTGGGTTCAATCCCCATACTGCCAAAAGATTTTTTTTTTTTCTTTTCTGCATAATGTTTTGAGGGCCAGCACCTCCTGGGAAGTGAGCATCCCCTCTCTTCCCTTCTGGCAATCCTGGAGGGAGGAGGGAGGTCCCCTTGCAGAAATGTAGAAATGTACCTGGGGAGGCTAGAAGGCACTTGCCCAGGACCATACAGACAGTAAATGGCCAATTCTCCATTTGAATTCAGACATTTCTGGACAAAACTTGTATTCTTAAACAACTTTTAAGATTTGTTTGTTTTCATTTTGTTTTTGAGACAGGATCTCATTATGCAGTGTCTCTGGGTGATCTAGGCTGAGCTCAAACTCATAATCCTCCTGCCTCAGTGCCCCCTAACACTGGCATGGCAGGCATGCTCCACCATGCCTGGCAGAAATGTTTTTTACTAGCTTACTTAGCTCACTGTAGTTCCAGCAGCTATTATTTGGACACCTGGTCATACACTGCTTTCAGCGCTTTGAGCTATGTTTGGGTTGTCCCATTAATGACATTATAAACTCTCACTGGACAAGGGCAGTGTTTTAACATCTCTCCTGCTCCACCTCCACTTACCACATAGAAGATCCAGAGTTGGTACTCAATAAAAACTTGTTTAAAAATGTAAAAGTTTAAAACAGGATACATTAGTGCTTAAAATAGTTAGGTGACAGCCTTTGATTATATATCAAATTCAAAGACCAAGACAACTAAACTCAAGTGGTCAGATGTGTTGAGGCAGAGCCACCATACTGAATCAAGGGAAGATTTCAAAGTCCAAAAACATTTTTGCCTTTACTTTTCCCTCCTGCCCTCTGTTCTCTCTCTCTCTCTCTCTCTCTCTCTCTCTCTCTCTCTCTCTCTCTCTCTCTCTCTCTCTTTCTTTCTTTCTTTCTGAAGTAGGGAAACAGAAAGCCTATGCTCATTAACAGAGAACCAAATTAAAACTTTAAAATATGACAGACCTGTAGTTGTTCACCTGAACTGTAGAACATTCACCCTAAAACTGAAATTCCTGTAAAAGATGTTGAATTTAAAGGGCCAGGCCAGAATAGTGGGTACAGGGTGGTCTCCAAGGAGGTAGGTGAGGAGTCGCCATATAGTTGTTGCTGATGGCCAGAGGAGGGGCCTAACCAGGTGGGGTTTCCTAGACGCTATGTTAAGACAGTTCAGAACATCCTTTGTTAAGATTTTAAGTATATAAATCCAATGTCTGAATGTTTTAAAAATTAGTTATTGGGGAATCATTGTATATGATAGTTTAATGAGAAATTGCACATGTTGGAAGTGTGTTAAAACACCAAACGCTGGTACTTAAACCAAATCTTCCCAAAGCACTATAAGTAAAGGGCTTTCTTGTGTTTTGTTGCTTAATGAAAGAGTGAGTTGCTGGCTCTCTACATTCGTGCCATGCACTAAAATGAGACTGATCCCACTGGAGCCAGGAGAAAGAAGGTGCATTGGGGTGATGCTGACACCTAACCCCTGCGCCCCCAGAACCTTGGAGCCATTGCTCAGGGAAAAGCAGTACTATGGGTCTGGCTTTGCCCTCCCAAATGGAAATTAGCATCTTAAAATAGCCCAGCTTTTTTCTCCAACCACTAAGAACATTTTAGATGGAATCACTCATAGATTTAAATGTTTTTTAGCCTTCATTGGTTCCCTAATGAAGTCTTGTAGAGTATCTTTCAATTTCTTGCTAACTGATGAAATTGATGTCAGCTGGCCAGAGAGTGTGCCAAGCCTTTTAGCCTGTAAATTTGTAACTTTGTGTTTCCATCGTAACATACCCTCAGTCGTTTCTTCTGAATTTTTTTTGTAAATTTTAGCCCAGACCTAAGCTCTGCCTTGATGATTGGGTTGCCCTTTTTGCATAGGTGTCTTCATTTGCTAAGGAGTGACAATGTGGAGATTGTTCCTAAGATCTGGTGGAGTGCGTGTGCTGTGACTTTGAGGAGGATTTAATTTCTACTTAGTGACTAGAAACAGAACAAAGCTAATCAAGAGCTTTGTAATTTGCTTTGTTTACTCAATGAACAACTTGGGTTCTGTGTTAATTTTTGCCTCCATAAGTTATCTTACTTTTGAAAAATGAAGGTTTTTCACCCTTCTGCCCTTTCATCTGAAAATTATTCTATAAACAACCTTGATTATGGTTTAAAACTTCATTGAGAGAACTAGGTCATCAAAAAAATGTGTGGGGTGTGAAGTTTTGTTTTCTTCACACAGCTTGTCATGGGTCTAAACATTTCTCTCTCAAGTTATTTACCACTTAATTACATTGTGTTGTGTTCCCTCGGGAAGGGGAGGAGAAAGGAAAGGAAGAAAAGTCAAAACAAAACAAAAAAAAAGGTTTTAAAATATATACTACACACAGGATTTAGATTTCACCTTATAAAGTTTTATTACGGTGTCCTCCTCCCCTCCTGTGCCATGAAACAGTGAATCACTCTCTGCGTCTCTGAGGACAGATGCTGTTCTCGTGTTTTATCCCAACACCTCGGAGATGAGCTTTCCATATGAAGGAAGGGAGGACATTTGATGCGTCCACTGTTATTCTGGGGCCTCCCCTTTTCTGGGAGTCACTGACACATGCAGTTTTGGCAGAGGAGCCCAGCGGGAGGTGACATTTGGCCGATTCCCCTGCTGATTAATGGCCTGAGGGTCTGTGCCACCCTTTGCCCTCTTCCAGTGTGTCAGCTATAAAGAAAAGAAGGCTGCTTTCATGCGCTTCACTGCTGGGGGAGCTGGGCACAGGGCCAGTGGCCCCAGCAATTCTCCGTCCTTTGTGTGAGTGACCAGAGGCCAGCCCTGAGAAGTTGACAGTGCTTGCACTCGGCGCTACTCACAATCTTCAGTAGCTGAAGACTTCCTTCCTCATGCATCCTGGACATTGTGCTGGGGAAATGTGTGATTTGGAATGTTGCCACTGAGATAGCCGATAAAGTTCACTGCGCACCTCACACCTCTAGGTCTGCGACAACAAAACTCCATGCAGAAGAGGAAAAAAATGTGATCCCATTCCTGGGAAAGATATTCTGAGATGGTAAGGCTCTCCGCTAGGTTGCCTGCTCGAGGAGTATTTACTCATGAGCTACCATTCATAGGACGAACTGTCTTGAAGCGCAGAAAATGATTTGCACCTTTACCTGTCCTCTTCCACTTTTTGTCTAAAGCATCCAGTCCTTGCTGCAGATCTCACGAAGGCAATGGGTGGCCAGGTTGTGAGTGGCCACTAGTGCATCTGCATGTCTTTGAGACAAAGGGTAACCCTTGAACCATTGGGTCCCACAAACAAAAGAACCTCTAAGGAGTTTGCGTATTCAGCATGCTAATCTTGTTTACTGCTAGCTAAATCATGTAAATAATAAAGTTTTCCTCCATTGGGTTTCTGAGGATGTTTTAAATGTCCTATGTTATTTGTTCTGGGACAGATCCACTGTAACTATGAAGAAGCTGTTCCTTAGAATTACTTGTTAGGGAAACACGGGTGCACAGAAGTAGCAGTGGGTGGACAGATGTCACAGGTGCTACATAGAGACCCTGCTTGGATGGCCAGTGTGGCTCAAACCAGCCTTCCCCAGTGGTGCGCTGGAGCATTTAGTCTGCTTACTTGTCCTGACAGATACCTCCAGAAGCTGTTTCAGCCCCAAAAAGAAGTAATCCCTCTAAGTCCTTAAAGAGCTTCCAGGATTTCATTTTTAAAAAGAATAGGATGTCTTTACTCAGGTGAATCCTCAGCTGGAACAAAAACTTTCAGTGTTTCTAAGTGACAGGGCATTCTACTGTGTTTGTTTTTATTTTATTAAGTCATAATACCCTAAAAGCTGCCCCTGGGATTCATAGTTCTAACTGATACATGTTTTTCCTCAGTCCCTTTGCTAAAAACTAGCTGTACCTAGTTATGTAGGCAAATCCTATATATATAGAACTTTGTAGTTCATACTATCCTTTCACCCACAGTGATAAACGAGCAGTCTTTCTCCTGGTTTCTCATTGCAGTGAAAAGAAGGAGGAATGTCAGTCTGGTAAGAGGCAGATCCAGCGTTCAAAGGCTTCTTGCTCCTACTCATTGCCCATCACCAAGAAAGAAGGGATACAGCTACTGAGCTATCCCTTTGGCTTCTGAAGAGGAGGGCTTTAGTCTACCAGTCAGGAGGCCACTGTGGCCAGCAGAATGATCTAATGGAAAAAAGCAATTAACTGATTTTCTTCTTCTTCTTCTTCTTCTTCTTCTTCTTCTTCTTCTTCTTCTTCTTCTTCTTCTTCTTCTTCTTCTTCTTCTTCTTCTTCTTCTTCTCCTTCTCCTCCTTCTCCTTCTCCTCCTCCTCCTCCTCCTCCTCCTTCTCCTCCTCCTTCTTCTCCTCCTCCTTCTCCTCCTCCTTCTTTCTTCTTTCTTCTTTCTTCTTTCTTCTTTCTTCTTCTTCAGGTCTCACTTTTGTAGCCCAGGCTGGTCTCGAAGTTGCACTGATCCTCCTACCTCGGCCTCCCAAGTGCTGGGATTACAGTCGTGCACCACCATGCCCAGCTACATCTTCTGATTCTATAGCAGGAATGCCTTTGGAGCCAGTCAGGGAACAATTTACATATGGTCCTTTACTGAATAACTCTGCTAGATCATCCTGATTTAGAGACATTAATCCTGTGTCTCTATTAATGAAGTAAAACCAACAGAATTGGCTTTTAAGAACAATGTGAAAATAATGCTTTTGACAAATACTTTTCTTAGTACAAGTGAATGTAGGTACACATCTTTATATCTCCAAGTACCTGTTGAGCTTTCATTTCAGTCTGAAGGACACTTTTTAGCATTTCCTTCTAGGATTTTCTAGAGATAATGGACTTCCTTAGTTTCTTTGCATTCAAAAATATTTTACTTCCTTTTGAAATTTTATTGGACATAGAATTATTGATCAACATAAGTTTTTTTAACACTTCAAATACATCGCCCATTGAGCCTCCTGCGAGCAATACATTGCTCCTCTCTTGCTGGCTCCAGGATTTCTGATTGTGAGCTTCAGGGCAGTTCCACTTGAGTTTAACCTTCTTGTGTCATGAGCATGCTGGACCTGTAGAGTCACATCTTTCATCACATACGAGGGGCTTTCAGCATTGTTTCCTTTAATATTTGTTATGGCCCTCTTCTTTCTCTGGGATTCCCATGGCATATATGATGATCTGCTTGATGGTGCCCTCTGGGTCCCTTAGACTCTACTCATTTTCCTTTATCTTTTCTCCCTCATATTTTCAAGCTCAGTAGTTTTAGTTGTTCTGTGCTTAAATGGGTAGTTTCTTTTACTTGCTCAGGTCTATTTGAACCCTTCTATTTTATATTTCCATTATCATACTTTTCAGCTGCAGAATTTCTTTCTAATTCCTTTAACAAATTATTGATATTTACATTTTGTCTTATGCCATTATCCTATGGTTCTCAGTTGCTTTGAGTTTTTATTATCTTCATGATATCTAGTTTACTTAAATGTATTTCCTTTCAATTAATTTCTATACCTTTGAGTGAGCCATACTTCTCTGTTTTCTATTGTTTATTTATGTCTTATCATTTTGCTGTTATTAAGACCTGGACACTTAAGTCCTATAATATGGTAAGTGGGAGTCAGGGTCTCTCCTCCTCCAGGGCGCTAGTGTTTTAGTTACTGCAGAGGACATGCTGGGTGTCATCCTCAGTGAAATCTTGAGGTTTTTCCATTTCCTCTGACTATGTGGCTCTCTCTGGTCTACGCAGTGATTTTCTAATTCATCACGTGTTGTTATTGGAATAACCAAAAAGCAGACGTAGTTCCTCTGAATGCTTGGAAACTGCCTCAGTTAGTAGAGGTTGAAGCAGTGGTGACAAATTATTTTCTTTCATGAAAACTAACTTACAAGATTGTTAAACCAGGAGTTCTGCCTTAGGACTGTCTTTCAAAACATGCCGTAAAGTGACTTGAACCTCATAGGCATTCAATTGTTGTATTAATCATTCATTACACAAATGTGTTTTATATACCATGTATTTCTGAAATGAAGTGATTTTAGATAGAGGTGTGAAGCATATGCATGGTCTGGAAACACAGCTCAGTACAGCTCCTGCTGGCAAGCGCAAGATCCTGAGTTTGATTCTGGCACCAAGGAAGGGGAAGGGGAAGGGCAAGGGAAAGGAGAAAGGAAAGAAGAAGGAGGAGGAGGAGGAGGAGAATATGTATAATATTACATCATTTTTATAAGAACTCAAAATTGAAAACACAGTTATGTGTTTTGGATAATTAAAAGTACAGTTATTTAAATTTGCATCACTAATTTGGAGTTCATAATTTGTCTTTAAAATATCTAGAAACTACTTTTCATCATGCACACAGCCCTTTAAACTTTTAAGTGTTTAAAATAATTTTAGAAGGCCCCACTTGCATGAGAAGCTTGCTAATATAAATGTTACATATTTAGAAATGTAGATTTCATAAGCTCATCACTCATTCCTCAGTCCTCTTCACACAAATACTCAAACTCCTTTCTCAGATTAGGCTGGCTATCTTTATTCTAGATAACCTAATTAAGCCCATTTTTCATCTATTTGCCTGCTGTTTTCCAAGCCTGAAGACTTAAGTATATTTGGTCTGGTACATATTCATGACTTTATGAAAATAGATGTGCTATAAAATCAGTGAGTTTCTCTATCTCCTATGAACAAGTTCTCATCAGAGTTAGGGTGGTTTGAAGCACACTATACAAATCAGATTTTATCAGAAATATTCTCAGGTGATGCCTTGCTGTGGTGCATGTGGAGACCCAGGCCCTGTGTCCCATGTGCAGATCTGAGGTATTGATTGACTGCAGGAGCTGATCTCCTTGTTTGCAAGTGAAGCATTTAGAAGGGGAGGCACTCTAACCACCCTGTGTGGTTTCTCTCCTCTTCATCCACCCCTATGCCCTGTTGTAACTTCTGGCCCAAGGAATAGTAACTAAAGGTAAGAGCAAGCAAATATTGAGTGAGGACTATGGGTAAGGACTGTGCTGGTTGCTCTGGTGATTAAGTGTAACAATGCATGCCTTGGCATCCAAGTCCTTTCTGAAGATGAAAAGACAGCAGATGTGCAGACCAGAGTCCCAAGCAGGAGGCTGTGAAATTGTTGCAGTGCTTGCTGACGTTAAAATAATGGCTCAGATGTAACATATCGAACACTCGAAATGCACCAGGCACTTAACATGCATTATTCCATTTAATCCTCACATCCTGACTATTAAATTTTATCTACACTTTAAAAGAAAGCCCTTAGTGTGGAGTGTTTAAGTAGTTTCCAGATGGCTACTTGGGTAGCTCATGTCGGAACTAGGATCCAGATCCTGACCTGATACGCACACCCTTGCTGCAAACACTGCCTTCTGAGAGCATCAGGAAGGAGATAAACAGCAGGAATGCCAGCTGCTAGGAAAGGTGGGACTTTGTGGGGTTTTTCCAAAACACAGGGATCTGCAGGAGTCACCGCATAAAGGCTTTTGTAGAAGGTGTGGACATACTTATGAAATGTGAAGAGTGGGCGAGGGCAGTTAGAGCTGAAAATCCAGACTTCAGCAGGAAAGGGAAGTGAAGGTGCTGTTGTGAAAAGTCCGGAGGTGCACTTGTGAATCACTGGCCAACAGCCCTGGGGGTGTCACATCGCTTGCAGGTAGGTTGCATTTGCCAGGAACATGACACCAGTCACTATGACAGGACAGTGCTGCCCTGAATGAGGAGACATCTGAGAGGCAAAACCCTTAGGTAACATCATACCTCAGGGATCCTGGGCTGAAGAGAGTGGCTGAAAGAGATGAGAACATTGCAGAGAAGTCTGTGGAGTTGCAGCACATGTGAGCCACTGGGTGAGGGAAAGGAGAGGTGGAAATGGTGATGTCATATGAGGACCAAGCAGAAACTGCAGGGATAACAACTTTCTTGGGAGGAGCAATAAGGCTCTGGAACCCACGTGAGGTCTGGTGATGCTCAGAACAGTCATGGGAGCTGGTCAGTCAGCCCGTTAGAAGTGGCCGTTCTGGGGCTGCAGAGATAGTTCAGTAGAATAAGTAAGCACTTGCCTGGCAAGCTCCAAGTCCTAAGTTCAATCCCTGGTACCGCAAAAAGAGAGAGAGAGAGAGAGAGAGAGAAGAAGGAAAGAAAGAAAGAAAGAAAGAAAGAAAGAAAGAAAGAAAGAAAGAAAGAAAGAAAGAAAGAAAGAAAGAAAGAAATGGCCATTCTGTTATGGGGAAGGACAAGAGTGTTGGGTTTGTTTTACTTTTATATATGGATGCCTTTCAATGAAAATTTTAGATTATCAACCAAAAATGATATTTGTATATTTTAATATAACTTCAGGACACTAACAGACACCCTATAGGCTATGTCTGGACTCTCTACCTAGTTTAAAGAACCTCAGCAAGAAACAGATATTTCCGTACACTTAGTGTGTACATTTACTAAAGAATAATATACAAAAACAGAAGGAAGGCAGGTGTGTCCCTTTTGGAATGCTGACATTTAACCTGTAGGAAGAAGGAAGAATCTTTGGTTAATAAGATGATTTTAAACCCATGAAATCTCCCGACAAAAAGCTGATGGTGACCTTTGATTAGAATGATACCATTACAGCCAGGTGTGGTACCGCAGGCCTGTAATCCCAGCACTGGAGAAGCTGAGAGAGGAGGAGCACTGTGAGTTCAAAGCCCACATGGGCCACATAGCGAATTCAAGGCCAACTCATACTACAAAGCAAGACACTGTCTCAAAAAGCAGCAAACTAAAAGGTGACACCACTGATGTCTGAGAAGCTTATGAATACAGTCATTGCTGTGCATCAGTACCAGTCTCATCTGTAGAGAGAGCTCTGAGAGGCCAGGTTTTAAACTGAAGATATGGTGGTGAGAAATAAGAGATAATGAAGAATTTAATTAATTTTTATTTCAAAAGATATAATGGGCATTTTTGTTCACTAATTTCTAACCTAAGGAGGAAAAATTAAGCAGTTACTAAGTACCTACTCTGCTATTTTGTATTCTACAGAGCATTTAAATTTCAATTAGACAATTTCATATAGATCTTACAAATAAATAGCATATATTTATATGAAAATTTTGCCAAAAATTTTACACGCTTCTAGTATCATACGAAATATTTTTTGATGAGTCTTAAATTCTAAAGTACAAAATGTCACTGAAATTGAGAGGATATTTGACAGGAAGGAAATCCTATAGTATAAATGATTAAAAACCATTATGTTACCATCGTATAACAATAATGAAAATCTGTTTCTTTTTTTCTCTCAGACTTTCCTTTATCAGAGAAATATCTATATGGTAATAAAACAAAGTGTTTTTCACATTATAGATTATTTTATTGTAGATCCCTTTTAAAATTAATATTATATAAAATTTTTCTTTACTAAAATAAAAGTAGATTATTCCAGACTAATGTAAGAAAAATCAAGCATGGGTGGCTGAGTGTGTTGCTCAGTACGACCCTCCATTCAATCCTCGGCAAGAAAAAAAAAAAAGTTTTTCCTTTCTTTTTTAACAATGTAAATGAAAAGGCAGGCATGATAGCACATGCCTATAATCTCAGCACTTGGAAGGCTGAGGCAAGAGGATTACTGTGAGTTTGAAGCCAGCCTGAGCTCCTTAGTGAGTTCAAGGCTAGTTTATACTACAAAATGACCCTAGTCTGAGCACATGCCTGTAATCCCAACACTAGGGAGGCAAAAATCAGGAGGATCACTGTGAATCTGGGCTGCATAGTGAGACCCTGCACAAAATAAATAAATAAACAGACAAACAGACCAACCAACCGAAATGGGACCCTATCTCAAAAAGTAAAAAAAAAAAAAAAAAACATAATTAAAAAATAAAAATAGAGGCCCGGCAGGATGGCTCAGTGGTCTAAAGCTCCTGCAGGCAGCTGCAGGGACCGCGGTTCGATTCTGGCACCACATGCTGCGCCAGCCCTGCCCTGAGGGCAGGCTGAGCTAGCCATAAAAATAAATAAACAAACAAAAGTTCTGAAACAAGAAAAAATAAATAAATAATTTTTTAAAGGGAAAGAAAGATACTTTTAAAAAATAAAATAAAAAAATAAGAATAGATAATAAATAATGTTAATAAACTTCAAACATGCTTCTATGTTGGGTTTATTTGTATACTTATTGTAAAGGCTTGAGCATAACTGATAAACTTCTGTCATCCCTTCTCTTCAATTGAAACATTGTCGAATAATTTGCTGTGTAATTTTTCTCTTCTAGAAATATATTGATATTTTTCTGGAAGTATCTCATGATTCCATGTCCTACTTCCATGATTTGCTTCTGCTCCTTGAATTGTGGAACTCATACTGGTCAGGCGCTTTTATGTTTCCCCTTTTCATCTTAGGAAACTCACTTCCTGTGAAAATAATCAGAGCCCTGTCAAGACTACCTGCCTCATGACCTGAACCTTACCCCAGTACTTCTCAGACGATGAGCTTCTTAATGTGCTGAAGCTCAGCCAAGAAATCACACCCTTTACAATATATCTAGGGCTTTGGATTTCCAACTGCTTTCACGTGAAATAAGTGCATAATGTTGGCTTTTTACACACAGCAAATGGGAGTTGGGGCAGAAAGCTCACTTTCCCCCACTCCCTCAGCTCAGTGATGTGTGGCACCATTTCATTATGCAGAGCCCAGGGAACAAGAAGGCAGTTGTCACAGCCGTCTGTTTCCTGGTAGTTTACACACCAGAAACTGAAATCTGAGAAAGGCACTTGAAGGAAAACAAAGAGCTTTACAGTATTTTTTTTTTTTCTTCTTTTCAGGAAAACACACAGAAGCTAATTTTAGCTTCTTGATCAAATTGACCCAGGCTTTAACCCTGGCAAACGTTACCACAACACACTTCCAATAGACAATAGTTTGCATACCAGCATCACACTGGAAACAGATGTGCATGCAGAATTGGCCTCTTTCCCCCTCCAAACACTGAGCCTGCCACTGTAGGGAAAGCTGAAACGTGGTCCTTTCTAATTGGAGCACACGGGTCTTCTTTCAAATTTCAGACTATAGTTTCTATAACTTCTTTAAAAATTTACTATGTCACAGTTATGTTTTGACCAGAGTTTCAAAATATCATTCACTAGAGAAACATCTCTTGGCTTTAGCATGATTTTTTTCCTAGGGGAGAACAGAAAGAAAGAAATTGTTAGCAGCTGCACTATTCATGAGTGATGGTTACACAGTTGATATATTACAACTTTTGGAATGTGAACAATTACCTCCTTTACTTTCTCACCAAGTCTTCTACAGTTTATGCACACTGTATTTTTATTACCAAAGAAAGTTAGTCGCTCCCTCTCATCCCTGTGTCCCCTGGCCTGGCAGAGCTTGCTCCCCAACATGGGCAGAGCCGCTGTCCCTCAGCCACCGGCCACCCATGGTGATGCCACACAGCACAGGAAGCTCCAGAGCAGAGGAGCCAGGGGCTTTTCTTGGTTTGGTATTTAGTGGTGGCTCTTTGTAGAACCTGAGTGCCTATAACTTCTGACATTCCTCAAGCAGTACAAAGGAATATTTCCATCCATCTGCTGGACTACCTGCTTTTGTCATGGTAGCCTTCAGTGTGGGGTGGCTGCAGTTGTGACTGTGTATGTCCATGTACAGAGTTTGGGCAAATCAGGCAGCGTGAGATGCCTTCTCATAGACACTTACGTGACTTTTTTGAAAATGCTGCTTGCCATTTCCTGAAGTCAAAAGGAAGTTCAGGGCAGATGGATCTGAACTAGAAACCCATGACAGGTACATAGAACCATGAACAGAGATGTTTGTGTCTGCATCAAAGACCCAAAGACAAACAGGTGGAGGAATCTTAATAATTCCTACTTGGAAGAAGATAGGAGAATGATATTTTGAAAAGTTCCAGCTTTCTGGGGTGAGATGTTATCTAAGTGCTGCTTTAGTTTGCATTTCACAAATGGCTAGCAATGTGGAGCATTTCTTCATGTATTTGTAGGCTTGTTGAATTTCTTTCTCTGAGAAGTGTGTTCATCTCAGATGCCCGTTTCTGGATTGGGTCTTTGAATTTTGGGACCCTAATGTATGTTAGTTTTTTATAAATTCTAGATAGAAGACCTTTGTCTGAATACTTACTAAATTTTTTTTCAAAATAGTGGGTTGTCTTTTCACTCTGTGGATGATTTCTTTTAACGTGCAAAACTTCTCAGCCAATGGAGGTCCCAGTTGTTGATTCTTTCAAGTGTTAAACGTGCATTTTGATTTTTGTCCATGAACTGTTTGCCTACCCTGATATCTTCAAGGTTTCCTCCTACTTTCTCTTCTAGGAAATTTAGTGTTTCTGTTTTAATGTTTAGACCTCTAATCCATTTCGACTTTAGTTTAGTGCATGGTGATACACCTGGGTCAAGTTTTAGTTTTCGGCATGTAGAGAGCCGGTTTTTCCAGCACCATTTGTTAAAGAGGCCATCTTTCTTCCAGTAAGCGTGCTTGGCTCCATTGCTGAAGATAAGGTGGCTGAGTGTGTTTGTATTTGCTTCTGCGTGCTCTAATATATTCCATTGATCCTGAAGTCTATTTATTTGCCAATACCATGCTGATTTTATCACTGTACCTTTGTAGTATAACTTCAGGTCAGGAGTTGTAATGTCTCCTGCCTTGTCTTTGCTGCCCACGATTGTCTTTGTGATTCTTGGTCTTTTCTAGTTCCAAATAAATTTTAGGAATGATTTCTCCAGGTCTGTGAGGTATATCAAGGTAAATCCCGAGGGGATTTGACTGACCTTGGGAGATATAAAAAAAGTCACATGTTCTGTTATACAGGTCTTGCTTTAATTTGCCCTTAACCTCCCAGCAGAAAACTTTAACCATGAGGCATAAAAAGCAACCTAGATTACTATCTTGGACTGTAAAAGGGTTAAATCTATAGCTTTCAACATTGCCAGTTCTGCAAATAACCCACTATGATTCTGGAATATTGGACTATGTATACAACTACTTTCTCTTAGTTCAATGAGAATAAATTTTTGTATCAATAATGATTAGAAAAATTATGTCTGCATCCTGTGCTCTAAATAATTACTATGAGGACAACAATATGCATTGTATCAATTATTGAGAAGGTACTACTAACGTGTTTTGAAACTGTTGCATTGTTATTTCTTATTAAAAGTAATAAAAATAATAATTAAGCAGGAATAAATAATAAAGAAAAAATAAGCATGATGTTATCAATTTAAAAAAAAGGAAAGTACCAGGGTTACTATTACAGAGCATTATATAAATTATAGTGCTTAGCAGAATAGAAATGAACTTATTTTTCAATGCATAAATGAGTTGTCCTTCCTTATAAGATATTCTTCTCTAGCCAAAAAAATCAACATTGCTTATCCTCTAAGTGAATTGTTTACATTGAAATTCAAGAATTTTAGGGTTGTAGTCAAAACTGTAGTACATTTGTATAGAATTGCATGAAATAAGTAGATCTTGGGCTGGTTTAATAATCAGTAATTGTACATTAAATACAAAAAGTATTCCAAATTTTATATAAAACGTAGCAATGATTGGTCAGATACACTAACATTTTTTTTTCTTTTTGCAAGTTAATTTCCAATAACTACATTTGAACTTTGTGAAGGGAATTTAAACTATTCCCATGGAATTCTTGCTTGACTGCCAAAGGGCGAAAATTCTCATTAGATTTTGATTGTGAAACCCAGTGCTTTTTATGTCTGTATATTTTTATTACCAAGGATTCTGAATCCACATTTTACTCTTTTGTAATAAAGTTTATGTATCTTATTTCAGTAATACATGAATAGCATATAGGTGTCCTAAGTACCCACTTCCATTTACAACTTATATTAAATAGATCTTCAAAATTTAAAATTTCATTGTTTCTTTGTCAAAAATGAAGTTTATAAACTGTGAAAACTGATTAGGAAATGTGCACTATTTAAAATGATGGTTTTATCATATTTTTTATATTTTTATCATTTTTGTGATATGTGTACTTACTGTTATGCAGATTGTTAAAATAAATATTTAAAATGATATTAATATCTACTTATAGGAAGATTTCTAACTTTCATCATATTCTTTTACTGTCTAATGTCTTCATTACCACAAAGAAGCAATGAGATTGAGATTACCCTGACAATGGCCACCTGTCATATTCTATCTGTGAGAAACATAGCCCAAAGTACAAGTTCTTAAATAGATACAAAGAGGAAGCCTCGTTCATCTGATCTTCTTGAGATGACGAGTTACAGCCAGATATTTTTCACATAAAATAATGACACCCACTGAATGCAGGTCCATCTTGTGCTTATGAAAATATAGTAAACACCAGGCCGGCAAGATAGCTTAGCAATCTAAATCACCTACTTAGGCAAGCTTGGGCAAAGCGTAAGAACCACAGTTCCATCCCCCACACCACAGGCTGCACCAGCCCTGCCCCCAAGGCAAGCTGGCTGGCCCCACACAGACACAGAGCAGGGTGGGGAAAAGGAATATAGCAAACGCCATATTTCAGGGCATGGATGTCAACTGTAATAATTGTTCCTCATGGTAGCTGTATAAGCTGAGTAGTGTTATTTGTAGTTTGAGGAAAAAACAGGAAGGAGTGACTTACTCAAGCACACATAAGTGATAAATAGTGGTTCTGCATTTAGATCTTGTGTGGTAAAAATATAATATTTAAATTTTAACACATTTATTAGAATAAAAGTCACATTATCAGTCCTCCCTCAATATACTACCCCTTGTTTTAAGCACAGTAATCCCATCACTTCCTGCCACTTTCCAAAGCACTTCTTAAAGTCTTCTTTCATGAGGGTCTTTGCGTGTGGTCAACAAACATTTGGTGAGTGCTGTTGCCAAGTGCAGCCCAACAGAAAGGCAGACTTGTGAAAACAGCACCCACCCGCAGTACTCACTAGGTCTGGCGCTGTGCAGCTTCTGGCTTTGCTGAAAGTCACAATGACCATGAAGGTGAGCATTTTGGATCAACCAAGGAAACTGATGCGGCCACAGCAGAGCAACTGAAGGTGGGAGGAAGGATTTGCGAACTGCCTCAGAAAGTGCCAGATGCACTGTCATAAGGTTGCTTAGCGGTGGAGAGTATTCTGAGGGTGATAACAAGAATATATTCTTCAACCATGGCACACATTTTTAAAAACTTAAGCATCTACCATATTTTTATCACACTGTATGTGTGTGTGTGTGTGTGTGTGTCCTATATAATATGTGTGTGGTTATATGTGTGTGTTTACATGCACACATATACAGGTATTTATACTGGTACTTTTACTCCAGTTAGTTAGCACTTCTTTTCCTACTTGCTGAAAGGAGAATACTTTTTTGTTTAGAAAAAAACGTAAGTTTTACTTGTTAGAACAGTCTGCCATTGATACTCTGTGTTAAAAGAAAAACCTTGTCATAGTGAACTCATTTTAATTTACCCAAGAAGTTACCCAGAAATGTAAGAAATCCAGTCAAAGTATATTTCATGGTAATATTAACACCCATTGTTATTTATACTGCAGTACACATTGCATTTATACTGCATGTAAAATAGATGGTGCATTTGCCTGGTCAGGATTCTGTATTTGCTGTAGCTGTCAGCTGGAGTGGGTGATTATGAGGTGTACTTTAAGACTAACACTATATTTCAGAAAACAGAATAGTAGATTCACTCCTCCCACCATTTTAACAGTTCCAAAATTTGTCATTCTTTTGCATTTCTCCTTTAAAGAAAAATGAAAGAGAGAAAGATAGTACGGCCTTATAAGCTCTTTACGATATAGCAGCCACCAAGCAGGAACTGCTTTTCTCCCAGAAGCATGCTTTTTGCTCCCTTTGATACATAAAGAGCCAGGGTGAATAGCCTTTGGGTCACAGGCTCCCCGCTAAGCTGGGGTACCACTGTCCCAGAGTCATCAGGAGCTGTTTGCCCTCACAAGGACAGACTAAATTGTTTGTTCTGGTACAGAGTAAATGGCCTACTGAGAACTTGTTTGTACTTTTATATGTTTTTATGGTTAATGTTTTCAGTGACCCATGTTATAAAGTAAACCATAACTACTTCTGTAAGCATGTTACAGTAGTAAAGCCAAACTGTATATTCCTAGATATTTATATCATTTCACTCAAACTCTCAGAGCAAAACTTAAAAAAAAAAAAAATTCTTCCCAAACATTTCAGTTAGAAACTCAATTTCAGATCCTTGGCAGTCTTATGTATAGGTTTTCTTACATGATTGTTGAATAACATGTTATTATACATGGGGAAAGAATAGTTCTTTTGTTGGCTGCATTACATTTTGTGGTGAAATTGGAGAAAACAAATCATTAAGGAAGTCTATTTTGGTTCAAGACATTACACACTTATGACGAGTCTGTTTTTTAACCTTGCCAAGTTAAAAGAAAATGTAGACCCATTTGTATTGGAACAGGAAAGCATGTTCTAGATTGTAATCTATCAGTAGCATCGTGTGTGTGTGTGTGTGTGTGTGTGTGTGTGTGTGTGTGTGTAAGAAAGCAGTTCATTAGATCCATGCATAAATAGTCACATTATTTTCCTGGATGTGCCACTGCTCATTTACTAGTGACTAATCTTCTAGACACTGGTTTAGAAGAAAGGAAAACTGTGTTCTTGATAAAATGTTGAACTCTGATAACCCCATCCAGATCTGGTTTCCTCGGGCTATTTCCCCAGTTTTCCAAAACTCTATTACCACTTCTCCACTAAAACTCTCTTGTCAAAGCTATGGCTTATGGTCAGCAGACAAAAAGACAAACTTCTAGAACTTATAAAAATTCAGGTCTCTGTGTGTTTATTGAACTTTTGAACAGAAAGAGATGAAAAGAAATAATGCCAAACTTTGGTAGGCTGGATGAATTCAACAATGATTGAAAGAAGTGAACTTACATGATCTTTCATTAATTAAAATGAGGACATATTACCTTTGTATGAAAGATGTATAGAGACCATTTTATATAGCAGAATGGTTTGTTATATATTCTAGACTAACAACAGCAGTCTACTGTATTACTTTTCTTGAAAACACTTGTACTTAGAAGAGAGTGCTATCATTGTATCTTGCAGGAGCACTTTGTGGGGTCACCGAGGTATGGTCATCAGGTAACACCAGAACTTTGGAATGATACAAAACTGGGATCCAAGAGTTATAGTTATTTCTTGTTTGATTTTATTTAAGATAGCTAAATGAGCCCTCAGAAGTTCAGTTTTCTTATCTATGAGGCATATAAACACCACTTTCATGAAACACTGCCCAGAAGAATGGAGAGAGTTCCAGCTGCCAGCACACAGGTCTTCCCCAAGTGCCTCCCAGCATGTTGTGGGCACAGAGCTCGCTCTCATCAGTACTCAGTGAATGAGTGATGATGCCGTGTTTGTCCTCTCACTTCCCTGCCCTTGCTCGCCCCGCTGGCTGGACGAAGCCGGGGAGCGCCGACTGCCTACCCTCCTCCGGAGCTCTCTGGCAGGTTGCTTCTCTTTCTTTTGGGTGGTGTTTTGTTTTGCTTTGTGTGTGCTGGGGGCTCAGTCCAGGGCTCTCAGCCACAGAGCTACATCCCCAGCTAGTCTCTCAGCTATTTCTTCAGGTAAGCCAGCATGGACTATTAGAAGTGTGACATGTATTTTGGTGTCACGAAGAAAGGCTTTTTTCCCCTGAATTTCTTTTCCTTTGGTTATTTTTATCAGTGTGAATTTTCTTGTGAAAGAAACCTAAAAAGGGGGAGGGAAAAGACATCATTGTGAAGTATATGACAGGCAAAGGGCAACCAAAACCAGCTAACCTCAGCGTAGCCAGCTGCTCACGGGACCGCCTGCGCCTTGCACTGCTGGGCTCTCTTGTATGAGGGAAAGGAGTGTGGAAGTCTCATCCTCTAACTTGCGCGATGGCAGTGGTTTTATTTGTTAAAATCTCGCCTGAAGAACAACCTGACTGATTCACATTAATAAAGCTGGCTCCACATAAGGAAGAAAAACAAGCAAAAACTTTTTGAATTTTCCTTCTGCTTTCCCAAGAAATGGATTATTTTATAATTTCAAGTAGAATATTTCCTTTCAAATGCTAAGTTTGAGACTATAAGCAGCCTTCATTAATTTGGCTGCAGAACTAAGGGCACCATTCTTGCTATAATTCTTTTTTTTTTCCAAAAGTAATGAGTTATCTAATGTTTACTTTGTGAAAATGTCACCTGCTGTATATGTTTTCAGTAATAACTTTTCTTTACAGGGCTGACATTCTAGGCTTGATTTAGGTGATTTGCTGTTCTTCTAGGGTTTGGTTTGGTGGTTTGTTTGTTTGTTTGTTTTTGTTTTTTTACTATAGATGAATTGTCATTTTATGACACAATAGGGGAAATAGGGGAAAAAATACCTTCAGTGACCTAAAGTTTTCAGGATGTGGAGAAGCTGCAGCTCTCCATGTGAAAGAAATATATAATGTTCATGGAGGCTTTAGACCACAGCAGAATTCTTCATAATACATATAATTAATTTATAATAGGATCATGTATTTTAATCTAAGAATATGTGTTTAGGGATAGCATGCCGATAATGTTCCAAATATGGCCTTTTTTTCTTTTCATGTTTGATTTAAAATAAGCCTTCCTTTTCTTAGTATATGTTAACTAAATACAGAACTGTTTATACTGTCATTTTTAATTAGAAACTAAGATATCAGGAAATTATAAAATCGTGAAATAAATTCCAGTAATTTAATTGTTTTTTATGAAGTTTAGAGGCTAAATTGAAAATGAAATTGTTTAATGCAAGTGTATTTGGGGATACTATATAGAGAGATTTGGCACCTAAAGATTTATTAAAAATAAGTCAACATAATTATTATTAGCTAAATATATGTAGCCTATTCATGTGATGTTCCCTTGGAAAAACATGAAGTGTCTTTGTTCACCTTCTACCTGAGGTTTTTTCAAGTAGACATTAAGTTGCTATCTTAGATTGTCTTAACATTATTTAAACTTTCTTGATACCCACGGATGTTTAAACTGCTCTTTTGCCACAAACAGAAAATGGAGCTGGGCTGGTCCCTGAGTGTTCCCAAAAGCAGGTGAACTCTTTGCTTCTAGCGATCCTTATCTTGGGCACTGACGCTGAAAACTTTTGGCCAGAGCCACGCAACAGTCTTTCCAGCCCCAGACTCAGACCTCTCTCAGGAAGAAGCAAAGCTTTCAGGCTGTGGTCCTGCCGGTGTGGATGCTAGTCCATCTGAGGAGCATTCCCTGCCCTCACTGCAGATGGCCTGGAGCTCAAAGCCAGAACCACCCCATCCTTTTCTGGGAGCCACTGTGAATTGATTCAGGCTTTTCAGCTACAGCTGACATCACAATTTACCTTAAAATTGTGCTGCCAGTCTCAGTTTTTCTTATGATCACGTCAGAATCCATTGAAGTGAAAATGGAGACAAAGAGAATGAGCAGGCTCCAGATTTTCTTAGGCCACCAAGCTTTATTCTGATGATATATATCACAGCAGATTTTCAAGATTGACTCATAAGAAACAACAAAGTCTGTAATTTGGTTTTATATTTCCTTATGAAACCAAATACTGCTGTCTGTGTTAAAGAAGGCGCGAAATGTATGCTGTGTTCACCCCTTTCCAATGATAAAACAATTGAATGAACAGTTCTGCATTTAGTTGACTTGTACTAAGAAAAACCCAAAAGCGGTTTTGTTTTAGTCTCACACAAGATACACCAGTTAGCAGAGGCTTGGTTAGTGCAGGAGGGCAGTGAGCTCTCCCCCTGGAAGAGTTCAAGCGTCTGGGGGATGTCCAGTCCTTGGAAAGATGCTCTCTTTACACTTCTGGAGCACACTCTGCTTTCCCAGCCCTACGCTATTAGCTATCTAGAGCTAAGTGCTCCCCAGGCACTGCTTTGGGGATGTTATGATTCTCTCCATCTCCTGGGAGAGAGGGTAGTTTTTAGATTTTAAAAAGAAAAAAATAGGAAGCCTAAAATGTTCCTTCTTCAATCAGATGATGATAGGAAGGGCTCAGGAATAGTTGGGTGTTTTGTTTTTTGGTTTTTGTTTTCCAAAATAACCTCCCTCTGACTACTGAGCTCTGGGTTTCTTTTCTGAACCTGGAGCTTTTAGGAAGAAAGAGCTTTTCTTTCCCAGATTCTTGGAAACACTGATTCTTAATAGCTCATTTTAGAAGCACATAGTTGGAGAGAGTTATCAAAAAGATAAAGCCAGGAAAGCTCTAGCAAAAATAAAGTTATATTCCCAGTGTGTAAAAAAAATTAAAAAGTAGAGTTGGCCCCTTCCCAGTGAGTGTGAGGAGTGAGGATTAAATTAACAGATCCCAAGCCCCACGACAACTGCAGGTTCCTCGGCCCTGGCTTGTGGGCTCTGCGGTCATTCTGGGGGTTCTGAGGAGGGCCTGCTTGTGCTTTGTCCTCATGCCTCTGACGTGGAGCATCCTGCTCTCTCTTCTCTAGCCCCATGAGCTTCCCTCCTCTCTTGTTTTGCTTCTTTCCTCTGTCCTTTCTTTTTTCTCACTCATCGCTTCCTGAATTTCCTAGAAGATTCTGCAGCAGCCAACATTGAGATCCTCTGCTTTTCTCTAATTTTCTAAATCTACCTTTACCTCCAGAAAATCTGGAGCCATTATAGTTGTCTGGTTCTGATTTGTTGACTCAAATCCCTCTTCTGTCCTTTTCACATCTGTCACCAGGAGCCTGGGGCATTTCCCTTGATCCCTCTCTCTGGCTCACTAACTGCCTTTTCCTGACACAAGGGCCTCAGCTAAAACACACCTCCATGTGCTCTGCTCTAGCCCACTTTTTTTTTTAATTTAATATTTTTTTATTGTTTAAATTTAGCAATGGTTATATTACATATTTTCATCATCAGATCAGTTTAGATTAATACATATAGGTATATAAGATTGATCAAACAATTAAACATTAACCCTTTTAAATCAACATTACTTTGTTTTTCCTTTTCCCCTTTCTTTTTTTTGAAAGTTGACATATTGCATATTGTCCTCACAATCGTTCTACAGAGTACAGTGTGTGGGCATGACCCACCTCCCTATTGATGTTGCTTAGAAAAAAAAAAAAGGAAAAGAATATATTTCTCCTTGGACTAAGAGGAAGCAGATACATACACAGTCAAATGTTCTGCAATTGCAGTGGGCCACCAG
Source organism: Myocastor coypus (assembly GCA_004027025.1). NCBI lineage: Eukaryota > Metazoa > Chordata > Mammalia > Rodentia > Myocastoridae > Myocastor > Myocastor coypus. Next base: position 54,344 of record PVJA010001695.1, on the reverse strand, counting down.
TGAAGCTTGTGATGTTGGAGACTATTGAATCTAAGCCTCCTAAAGCTCATCTCACCAATCTAGCTCTGCGTTTCATGCATTGTAATTAAGCATTTTTTTTCTTGCTGGGTGTTATCCAGCCCACTTTTTATACCATCCAAAATGAAGTCCTCCCTCTGCCGTGCTTCTGCAGCGTCGTGAGAGGCTCTGCACCTAGCATTTGTCAACCATAATGATAATCATCTTCCCCCGCCTGATTGTGATTTCCACCACAGCAGGACTCTGCCTGGAATATAGCATTTATCCAGTAAACCTTAGTTGAATAACTCAGCAACTGTGGAGGCAGATCAGTTTGAAGGTCATTTCTTCATTTCCAGGGGGATCAGGTTAGATTTCCACATAGAGTTCCACAGTCTAAGCTGTACTTCTGTGGGCTTCCCAACATATGCAGAGCAGAGCGATAGCAAGTGACTAGTAATCTAGTACATCAGTGTCATTACGCACCGTGACAGCCCTGGGTCCGGTGACAGGAGGCTGAGCCATGTTCTCACCCTCCGGTGATGCCTGTGGGTGTTCTGAATGCCCACTGTCACAGAAAACAGGACACCTCTTTCAGTGGGTCTGCCAAACACACTGCAGAAGTCTTCTATTAGAAATTGTTTAGACAGTCAAATTACTTTTAGTTATTATACAAGTAAAATTTTGTATGCTAAAGATAAATTTAAATGAAGGACTTACTTTATAAAACCTGCTCATTCCTTTTATTTTCTTAAGGTGATTTTAATCACTTACTCTTTGACAGTATTATAGAAAATTTTGAAACATATACATAAATCTTAGCTTATAATTATTTACAGGGCCTTGAGTCATTACAGACATGTCATTCAAACTTGATAAAGACCTCAAAGCTATGTAATTACATGATTTCCATGAAAGAGGACACATTTATTTTTGGGTTAGGGAAATGGCTCAGTAGAATAAGTGCTTGTCTGGCAAACATAATGACAAGTTCAATACCCAGTTCCACAAAAGAGTAAAAGAAAGGATAAAAAGAGAGGAAGAAAAGCCCAAACTCAAAAACTAACAAATAAAAAGAGAAATGAGGACATATTTATTTTTGATGACAATAAAAGATTTTATAAGTTCATCATCTGAACATCAGAGAGAAATGAGTTTATGTGGCATGGCGTTGTGTGCAGTCAGAGCAATTAAGACATGGAAGGATTTTTACATCTGTCATCTGGTAAACTCATCAGCAAGATTCTATTTCATGTTGTCAGGATCTTCCCGAAATCATCACAAGTCATTCCATAGAACAGAGGAGGAGGGAGAGGAAGGGGGAGGGAAGAAGAGGGGAGGAGAGGGGAAGGGAGTGCAGGGAAGGAGAGGGGAGGAGAGGAACTTGTAAGTAGGAGGAGAGTGCAGTCAGCAATGAAATACCAAAGCCACACTCCTCTGCTTGTGCCACTGGTACCAGGGTAAAGTAGATGCCTCCTGTCATCACAGAAGATACCCTAACTGCCCCAGAAATACAGCTTCAGAGCTTTTCTTTTCAAAAGCTAATCATGCTTAACCTAGATCATTAACCAGTGCCATAATGAAACTATCACCAGCTGCAAGGTTCACCTAAAAGTCTGTCTCATCACTGCTGGCTCGCCACCTCTGAGGGAAGGGACGTTGCCTGCTCCATTTGGCTGAGGAGACCCTCCCGCTTGCCGCTGCCCCTTCTCCTTCCACTCTCTGTCTCCTGTTCAGGCTCTTCATGTCCCTCTTGTCCACCCTGCTTCACCCTCCAGAAACTGCTGCTTTGCCCCTCCATGCCCTGTCCCCAAGCTATCTCTGCCTGCACAGTGCTGTGCCAGAGGACCACTCCAGGACAGCATGCAGGATGCACCCAGGCAGGCAGGGACAGCCAGCTCCCTCTGCTCTCGGGATACAGGGCTGCGACTTAGACATTTCTGCACCAGTCCCTGGCCCAGAGTCTGGCACACATGCTCAGACTTCAGTTGCATAAGGGAATCACTACCAAGTACATTTAAAAATTTAATATAACTGATTTGAAACCTCTGGGACCCTTTGTAAACTGCTCTTTACCCTTTGCTGTCTGCATTAGGATTGTGACTGTGAGGTGTATTCGAGGTGCTCTGTGTCAAGGGTACCTGTTCACCCTCACTCTGTGTTGCCCCCGGGGAGTATCACCTCTCCCTGAGCAGCTTCTTCAGCACTTTTCTCTTATTGCCCGTAAGGAGAAAAGACCTTTTCCAGGATCATGATCTCTAGCTGTTCTTAGGATTCCACAATTCTTTCACTAGTCCTCTTCCTCATCATTATTTCTTTAATTCGTACACTTGGTTGGCTGGTTCCTGTTACTTGGCCTACAAATCTGTCCTGTGTCATCTCCTTTAAGTAATTTATAACCTCTATAAAATGCCACGTAGAAGCACTTTTTTATATTTCTGAGTAATGGCAAGAAAGAATTGCCCTGGGAATCAAAAATCCAGTGAGTCATGGATTATTTTGTTATTTATGACCAGAGAGCAGTCATTGACAATATTTGGCAATTTTACAGCTATGAACCCAGGCTATTGTGCTTTAGAATGTAATTTATTAAGCAAATAAAACTGTACTCGTAATGGGTCACGTTAAATCTGGAGAAGCACATGAGTTCCAGGCCAGTACAGCTGTGGATGTTTCATAGTGGCTGCACACAACTTGGGATGTCTGGACACTAATATTTTACACTTAGTTCATGATTTTATTTATTCAGTTGCCTTTATTTTCTTGACTGGATTCTAACCAACCATGTTGGTTTAAGAAGCCACTGACTTTGAATAAGGGAGGAGCCGAAAGAAAATAAAACAAATTTATGTTTAAAAAAAAAAAAAAGCATAAGTCCTTCCTTCGTTAGACATGACATTTAGTAAATACAGGCTATAAAACAACACCATTTGTATTCAGGAAAAATGCAGGTGTAAAGGTATCTCTAAGAAAGAATGACAAAGACCTAAAATTCCATTAATACTTTTGATGGAGAGGTATTAGTGTACGGAGATAAGTGTGTGTGTGTGTGTGTGTGTGTGTGTGTGTAAGGATGCATAAAAACACATATATGAATGCAAGCATGCTTAAGTTAGAAAACCGTAGAATTTCTTTTGAAATTGCTAATTTATCTCAGTGGTAATTTGTTATGTCATCTTCAGTTTAATAATTGGTGGAATTCCATCCCTTGCCTTTAATAGATTTGGAGAAAGGGGAAAATCTTGCAACTCTTAACAAAGTTAATGTTTTCCTAAGAAGTAACACTGGCTGGCATTTTTAAAAATCTAGAATCGTGCATTCTTTAGGGTAATCATTGTATAACTATGATGTGATAAAAAATACAGTGGATGTTTACTTTTTTAAATTTATTACAATAAAAAGATATTGCCTTTAATAGTCTCAGAATATGCCCCCACCCACTTCAGGCATGTCTTTTCATCACTCTTGCCACTCGGAAGAGTTCTGAAATTTGTCTTCTGTGGCTTCCCCCACACTGCCACACTGCCCCGTTCCAAACCAACTCAGCATGTTTACCTCAGCGGTCACTGGACTGAGAGACAGGCAGAGGGCAGGAGGAGCCAGAGTTCATGCGTAAGGTGGAGAGGCACAGCTGAAATGTTTTTATTTGACAGAAATTGGGGCAAACTTTTGATCCATTAGTCATAAAATAAAAGATATGGTGAATGTTCACATTTTAAAAATTCATTAAAGGCCACATTGCCACCAACCCTCCTTCACTTGCGATATGCATCACATTTCTCCATCACCCCTTGCATACCTGACAGCATCCATGATTAAAGTTATGTTTTCCATTTAACATAAAGCTCAAAGGAAGGTTGTAAGCTCTCAGCTGCATCTCCCAATACTGATCAATCAGCAAATCCTGATAATATCCCTTCCTTTGTAAATAAGTTTTATATGTCCCGCCTGTAAAATCTGCAGGCTGTTAATTCAGCCTGTGTCCATGTTGTTGCAGGTCTCTGTGTAGAAGAGTGAGACCTCAGTATGTCTCATAGAAGATGACAGTAGTGACGTGACCTTCAGGGCCACCCTTGGACTTGGCCAGCCCTCATCCAGGCTCTCACTGCTACTTCCCAGGGGTGTAGTCCCCACCTCCCTGATGAAGTGGGAGGGCAGTGCACACCGTGTCCGTGTGGCATGCCGCTGTTCTGATACATCGCCTGTATTTTACCAGCTGTGTGTGCAGCTCCTTGCATGCAACTGAGCAGCAGGAATTGCCAGAGTCAAGAACCAGTTGCATAAGCCGGGCGTGGTGGCGCACGCCTGTAATCACAGCACTTGGGAGGCTGAGGCAGGAGGATCACTGCAAGTTCGAGACCAACCTGGGCTACAAAAGTGAGCTCAAGGCCAGCCCAAACTGCATAGTGAGACCCTGTCTCAAAAAGACAAAAAAAAAAAAAAAAAAAGAACCAGTTGCTGCCTTGCTGGCTGTTTTGATCCTACTTCCCAAGACAACTGAGGGTCCTTAGCTAGAAAGTGGCAGCGCTCTTAGCTCTTCCTTATTAATCTCTAGCTCTTCGTATAATGTAAAAGCAGAGCCCCTGCCAGTCCTGTGTAGTACCTCCTGGGAGGCGTCTTCGTTTTCTTAATACTGTCCTCCATGAGCAGTTCTTACCACTTCCGTCTTTGTAGAAGAGGTCTCTGCCATCTTTAAGGCTCTTCTCCCCAAGGTCAGGATATTCTGGTTTTTTAAGAAGCTGTTTAATTTAACTTGTACTTAAATAATTGGGAGGATAGGTAGTTAAACAGTACTCATCATCATCATCTTCATGATGAGATGCGTGTGAGTCTCAGAGGCTGGTGCTGAGCTGTTAAGGTTCAGCTTTAAAGTGTCCCCTCACAATCTTATGTATGTGGAAGGCGATTACATCATGGAAGCCATGTACAGGTTTGTTAATTTTTATAAAAGTATAATAATATAAAACCAACAGTTTAAATTTAGTCAGTAATGGTTCTCTGTAGATATACATTAAAATATTAAATACACAATGCAACATTAAAATTTTTAATTTTTTAAAAAAGAAGCTGTTGAGCCTTAGTCCACATCTGTGATTCAACCCTGATTAAGTTCGAGTACTGCAAGGCGGGCAGGTCTTCACTGCTGGCCACAAGCACTTCACTTTGGAACCTGACGCATAGCACTTTCTTTTCCCCACTGAACTACACGGACACTTCTTCCAAGCTAGAGACTAGCATAGCAGATGGGTTTTTAAGATTTCTCTTTAATCTGAAAATTCTTCTATTACATTCCGAGGAGTTCATGGTGTCATTATTGCCAAAATAGAGGTGAAAGTAGACACAGTGCCTGTCTTACATTTGTGTAGTCCATGGCCCACCCACAGATCCAGATTGGAGCAGGGAAGTGATGGAAGCCCAAAGCCTCAGTTGTGACTTTCCACCTCTAATTTCTTCTTGAAGATTTTAAAAATAAATGTGACCAAGACAAAACAATTAGAATACTGAAAGTGCTTTTGCAAAGTGCTCCAACTTCTCATTCGATACCTTTTACTTAGATTTGTTGATCTAAAAGAAGACAAATGGCAGACTATGTCATCAGGACAGGATATATCACTAATTCACAAGGCTGGGGTAGTTGAACAATGAGAGTTCTCTGTTCCAACCTTGATAATGTGGATGTACACTGAACAGTAGCTGCCAACTTGAAAGAAGAACTGCTATTTGCTAATTGAATTCTGGTTTGAAAGGTAACTAACCAGTGCCTAAATCAGTCCTTGTGTAATGGATGTCAGTGTGAAAATTTCAGTAGAACTTCTTTTGTGTTATAAAATGCAAGAATCCTGGATTCCAACCTACACAAAATCAGTCTTTTCTATGCCAATGATAAATATTAATGCTGTACTAATGATAGAAGACCATAGAGCCAAATAATAAAATGGGCAGATTTGGAAGGAATGTTTTCAAAGTCCTCATTTGTTCAGTTACAAAAAGGGCCTATGTAACCCAGGTCTCAGTTAAGAACTGTGTGTGTGTGTGTGTGTGTGTGTGTGTGTGTGTGTGTGTGTGTGTACTCCTGTGTGCATGTGCCCTTCTGCACAAGGTCTCTGAGGGTGGAAGGAGCACCTGTGCACAGTCATTTTCTTTCTCACATGAAATACATGATCAACATGAACCTTAACCTAAGTGCAAAACAGTTCTCTGTTTACAAGAAATGTTAGTAGTACTCAGAATTTTAAATAACCTTTGCTAAACAAATTCTACTAACTCTTACTTGAGTGATAATATCCCTTTCAAGCTCATGAGTTGATTTGCGAGTGGCTGATTCCTTCTGGAGCAAAGTTGTTCACCTAGGGCCACGTTTACACATTTGCCACAGTTACACATAGCTACATTTTACATAAAGGAAGCTACATGATCAAGGAGCCCAAAGTTGACAATGACCTCTTCACCCTATACTGGAGTCTCTCAAACTTTTTGCCCCAGCACCAGGTTTACATTCTTAGGTTACAGAGGATCTGAGAGCACTTTTGTTTGTATGGATTATTATATCTGCAAACCATATTAGCAAGTAAGAGTGACATTTGAGAGACACTTTTCCATGCTTTTAAATATGTGGTAACAAAAATAACATATCTTCTCTAGTAAAAAAGTCAGAAGAGTGGCATTGTCTCACAGTCTTAGAAATCTGAATTTCGATCAGTCGAAGACAGCTGGATTCTCTTTCCTGCTTTAGCAGTCGGTCTCTTGCAAGGATGGGCAAGTGAGAACCGTGCAGGGCCAAGGCCCTCGTGGTGGTGCTTTCACGTACTTTTGCCTTTGTGCGCTGGCTGAGAGGTTGCCAGAGCCCTCCAGGGGTCCCCACACTGCTGCCCTGTGGGAATGCTTGTGTGTACCACTTCAGAGCAGGGCAGCAGAACAGCACCCAGGCCTGTGTGAGTGCACGAGGAGCCTGAGAACACATCAAGGTACTGCTCCTCAGAGAGTACGCAAATGCTCACAGAACACAAATAAAGAAAAGGACATTTGCCTGAGCAGGAGATCCACACGGCATCTGTTGCATATGTTCTATGTGGACTCTACCTTCCTCTTCCCCCAACCTTTGCTTCTTGGGTTGTTGTGCTTTCCTCTTACTTTATACATTTTCTATAGTTAAGTTGGTTTTACTTGAATGATTCATGTTAGGGGAAAAAGAAAAACACAAAATTTGTTTCAACTCCTGCAAATAAAAACAATAAACGAAAAAAAAAAAAAAAAAAGGACATTTGATCAAAGCCCACTTTGTATCAGTGCTTAAGTAACAACACTGAATTTTCTTGAAGGCTAACCTAATAAGTTACCTCATGGACCTCTTACCATCTCAAGATGGGGCTCTAAGTTGCATGTGACTGAAAAAAGACCTGTCAGCTCCAAAAATGAAATTAAAAGCAGCAAAATTGACAATTATTATGGACCCGAAGGTATAGTCTTGATTTCTCTTTGAAATACAGAGCCACTCAACTTCTTTAGAAGGTTGCCTAATGGATATGTGGATTGGAACATTTTTCCTCAAACAAACACATTAATTCTTTTGAAGCCTTGGAAATCTATTCCATTGAGATCCTAGCATTCTATACCTTCGAACTTTGTAGAGGTGATCTTAGCCTAGAAAATATTAAGGGTAATATATTTCAGCTGCCATTGAGAACCTGTGAACTTATGATTTTTAGGAAAATCATAAAGTATAAGCACATCTAAGCAGTCTGAAAATGTCCATTCTATTAAACATCAAGTTCTTTTAGAGTTTTTTGCTGGCTAGTTTCTTTTGTTCTATAAAGACTTGTATGCATGTAATGAAATGATATAATTGGAAATTGGAAGGGAATAGGAATGTGGCTCAGTGGTCGAGCTTTTGCCTTGCATGGTTTGATCCCCAACACCAGAGAGAGAGAGACAGAAAGACAGAGAACTAAAGAGAGTTTTCTGCATTCTGTGGTAGCCAGAGACCCTGGCAGCCCAGTTTCACCAGCCTAATGAGAGGACAGTGTGCATTCTCCTTCTGACCCCCTGGGAACATGAACAGAAAGCCAGAACTTTTGCACAGGACCCCCCAGGTGATAGGGGAACAGCAGGGAGTGGCTGTGGGTGGTGTGGCTGGGCTCCCAGGGCTGGGGAGGCCCTGTCAGTGGTGAAGTGGTCCTGGCACACCAAGGCATCCTGTATATTCTGCTGCAAGGGCTGAATGTGAGAATGAAGGGTGGGTTCATGTCTTTGGGAATGTGGCACTTAGTGGCTTCTTTCAGAACCACACTGCAGCAAAACGTAGCCAGCATGTGCTCAACTTATTGTCCCTAAAAGAATTTATGAATCAAAATGACCTTAAAGCATTACACCATTGATGACAATAAAGGAAAAGGCAAAAGTGCCAAGAGTTTGCTCACAAGCTCCAAACTGTTTTGTTCTGGTGAAGTCAGGTAACTCTTTGAGAATATGGACTAGCACTCGGAGACACTACATTATACCTGTGAGCTGAAAGCAGCAAGGTCATGTACTGACCTGTTCACCCCTTCGGCTGCAGCAGCCTCCTTGCTGTATGTTTCCTGCGAGTGTGTGCAGAGTTCAGTGTTTTTTGGTTTTTGTTTTTGGGTTTTTGGCTTTTTTTACTTCTGAACCTCTCCTCCAATCTCTCCCACTTCATTTCCCCTCCCTGTAACCAAATACTTTCAGCAACTGGAGGCCCAAACAATCTTGTTAACTTGAAAGTTTTCCTGCAGATTTATTGACCCAGTAGAGTTAAACAGGGTAAGTGTTGATCAACACCTCTCAGGCATTTCTTTAATTATTGGCCTGGCATCTCTAGGGCCTAATAAAAATTTGCAATGTGAGTGAGCAATAAAGTCACTGTTATATTTATTTATTCATTTATTTGGAGGTTGGGAGGAGGAGCAATTTTGGTTTTTCTAAAGGGTACCTCTACTTTTGCCATAAATTGTAGCTGTAACCTTGATAATACCGTGATTGAACAATAAGGTCTCAGGGCTGTTTGCTGAAAGAGATTAAACTGTAATTAAACTACATCATGAGTAAAGAGGGACAGGAAAAAAAAAAAAAAAAAACCTGTGGTTTTCATGAAGCAGAAAAGAAATACATTGACTGGTGTTTACAGCCCAGAGACTTTTTTTTTTTTTTTTTGCCTTCCCAACTACAAAACAGTCTTATTTTTAGCTAGCCAGGGTTTTGCAAGAATGCCATATCAATCCCACAGTCCTGCTCTTTGAAATAATTGCACCAAGCTGGTCCCACATCAGCAGTAACTAACTGAAAGGCAGAAGGGAAACATTTCTCAAACATACAGTGCCGATGAAATGTGCCATAACACTATGAATTATGTCGGCTGCTGCATGAAGTTCCACATAATGGGGGAAAAGAAGTTAACTAGATCTTAATTGAACATACAGCCACATAATATCCTTTTGTTTAGGCTCAAAAATGGATTTTTTTAAACCTCCTTATCAGCGCAGCTATTAAATATTGTGGCTCTCCGGCTATCAGTCTCCGATCAGCACAGTTAGTGCTTTTTACCTTCCAAGGAAGTGCACTTTGAGCCAGCTGGAGCTGCAGAAATGTAGGAGCTGGAGAAAGTCGTAATTGAAACAGGCGACTGCCTCAGTACAGACAGGAAATAAAAGGAAGACTGGCCCTCCAACGGATTAAATTAGATGTTTCAAATTCAGACAGTATCAGGAAAAAGAAGACTTATGCGGGGGGGTAACAGTGAGTTCATTCAGCGGCGCGCGCCCTCCCCGCACAACACGTGTTTGTGCTGGAATCTCGCTGTGCCGCCCTGGAGGGCAGCCTCCCGCCGCCTGCTCCTGCCAAGCAGCAGAGCCGGTCCCTGTGTTCCTGTCGCGCTGTCCTCCTCTGCCTGCCCTCTCCCTTTCAGGGGCCTTTGGTATTCTGTTTCCATAAATTAGGCGTGAAATTATGTTGGGCTGAGGATACATGATTTCAGCTGTTTTATAGTTGGAAAGGAAAATCTTTTAGACCTAAAGCAAAAACATTTTTTTAAATATACTTCCTGCCTATTAGTTTGAGATATGCCTATTATAGAAAATGCTTGCTTTGTAGAAACTTTCTCCATTCTTTTTGATCTCACAGAATTCTGTCTTGTCCTCCAGTTCTAGGAACATTTATTGAGTACCGACTATATGCAAGTCCCTGGGCTAATCAGTGTCTTGATTAAATATCAGTTTATGTGCAGCTCACGTGCTCAGTGAAGACTTGAACCTGTATTCAAAAATGTCACAAAGCAGATTTCATTTTGCGTTGAAATAATCTATTGAAACTGAGCATTTTCTTTTCTTACTTTCCTTAGGTAGTACTACATCTATTTTTCTTCAGTTTTTCTGTTTAAGTAAATGTGGCCTTTATTTAACACAGTTTTCTTAGTAACCACTTCCAAAATTTACTTCTGACACCTGAGATGTTGCTTGTTAAGATAAATGCCTGTTTCCGTATCACCGTGTCCACTGTTTGTATATTGGGAAGGAGGTAGCATTCGGTAAGGTACTTTCTTTGAGATGAATCTAAACACACTGCATAACTCAGCAAGCTTACACTGATTTCCTCATGGACTCCTCCCAAATGGTGAGAAAGTTAAATACTGCTCCAGTAAATGGACAAAATTCCATGGGGCTCCCTGAGTGTGCACGCCGCAGTCCTGGAGAAAGTGGCGTCCGCCCAGGTGTGCTCCCTTCTTAGCTCCTTGAGCTAAGCCCTGGCACTGTTGCTGAGCCACTGCTGCACTCAGCCTGCCGCTGGTGGAAAGGCAGCAAGTGAGGGGCTTGTGCATGGAAAATAGTGTGGTTACTTCTCCTCCAGCTGGACAGCTTTTATACCGCTATAAACCTTTACTGCTGCATTAAGGTTCTACTCAAAGGGTACAAGTCTCCAATATTCATGGTCCCACAAACTGTTCCTAATTACTTATCTACTGAGTAGCTACCAGGATCGGCAGTGTGAGCACCATGAGCAAAAATGCACAAACTGAGCATTCAACACAGCAACAGTCCTATTCCCACAAGCAGAACTGGCTTTAAAAAAAAAAAAAAAGAAAACTAAAAGGAATAACCTGGAAATGGGTGCCTGTGCCCCTGGCCCAAGACTACTTTGCCTCCCTCCTCATAGAAGCCATGCTCCTTCATCCCCAAAAGGGGTTTCCATCGAGTCTCAGAGAATGAAGAGCATTTACTCAGATGTCTGGCATTTCTCTCCCTTGGAAGGAATCGAGTCTTCAAAGGATCTCTTCTCAGGAGTCAGTGACGGAGTGACAGCTGCCTGCTATCAAGATCCAGCACCAGTCTAGCCCTAGGCCAGCACACACCCTTCAGGGAATCCTCATCAGTTTCCTCAGCACTTCTGCCAGAAGCTTGCATTCACACCAGACATCTTTGGCTGTGGCTGTGTCCTTGAGGCCTACACCCAGCCCTGTGCATGTAGAGCTCTGTGCAAACTGACATTTGCTCTTTGTCAGCGTGGCAGTGCCTGTCTTACCTGGGTGGCCAGGGATGGATAACCTTTGTATACTGCCCTAAGTGATAAACACTGGTAGATGCCACACTGTGCTGGCCCAGCAAGTGTATCCCTGCTCCTGGCCTCATAATAGCAGCCCCCATCCCACCCAAGGATGCTATAGTTAACCACTTTTCACAAACGCATAAACTGAGATTTAGAGGGCTTCGGAAATGGACCGATATCACTATGACCTTTACTTAGAGCTGACAGAATTCACATCTAGTTCTCAACTTCTTTATTCCCATTTATCACATTACTTAACCTAGGTTTAAACTGGATTTTGTTGCTTTGAAGGCCTAGGTTTTGTGGCTGGTAGCATTGTTGTTTCAGAGGCCAGCCATGGTATGGGGGAGGGTGCCTGCCGGCTCCAGGGGGCGGACTACGTAGTGATCATTGTCCTCATCCTTTGGCCTCGTTCTCTCCCTAAGAACAAAGGCGGGAACTGTGGAGATGCTCTCGGTGAGCTGTCATTTCTGTGTAAGGTTTTAAAAGTATGAATAATTAGCTTAAAACTTCAGACAGCTTGTTAACCTGAATAAATGTGCACCCCATATGAATGTGAGAGCAGGTGTCTGAAGCCATGAGAGGGAATTCTTGCCTCTTCAAAGAAGGGGCCCCTACTTAGTACCTCTGTACATAACACCAAGGAGTCTGTTCATAGGATGCAGCCCTAGACCGAAGCAGAGCTCTATGTGAACAGCGTGCACGTGTATTGGGGTGTCCAGCATCGCTCCAGCCCGGCTCTTGTGCTGGCTGTGCCCGGGCTTCCTTCGCCGAGGGCCAGGAGTCACATGGCTTCTGTCTTTCTAGGCTGTGACAGCAGGCAGGAGAGCCACAGTCCTCTGTTGCCTTCTGTGGCCCAGGTCATGATAATGAAGATGTCTGGACTTACAGTGGAGGACTTATTGAACATAGCTTGCTTGTTTAAAACCCAGCATAGGTGGCCCAGTGGACCTCAGTGAGTGGGCATTGCAGCTGGGCTGTGTCCGATGTGACTCCTCATCCTTCTCCCAGGACCTGGTGCTTAGGTTAGACCCTCTCACATGAGTGCCACCTGCTCCCGCTATGTATGGGGAACACTCACTTTTATCACTGTGAGAGATTTGATGTTTTACAGAGAACCCACTTTTTTTTTTTTTTTTTTTTTTTTGAGAAGCCACCTTTTACTGATTATGTGTATAGGACAGTGGGTCCTGGCACTGAGGGACACTGATCAGCTACATACCTCTCTCCCTGCCCCCACTGCAGCTCTCCCTCCACCTCCTCCCCAGCTCCAGGTCACAGTGCTAGACCCTCCCTTGTCCATCGTTGACCTGTGGACTGTCCTGGAGCTGATGGGAGTAAGGGTTTTGAAAGTTCATGTTTAAATGATGAGCGGTGGTGACTGAAATGCCTCTCTGCTGTCTCAAGGAGCACTGGCTGGGCCAGGACACCATCTGTGTGACAGAGGTAAAGTGGGGCTTTCTAAGTTATTTGTGTCCAGCTTCCTGCCTGACTGACTTCTTATAACTACTCCCCATATGGAAGAAGCATGTTTTGAAGCAAGCAAAATGTAGGTATATGTTGCCACTGATGTGTTATAGTCTGCATTTCACACCCCTGGTTTAGGTGTCAACAAAACCAGCTCCTACTCCAAGGGCTTTAAGTGCCAAAACCAGAAATAAGCTCTGATAATGAGGAAGGATCTGGCTAGACAGAGGAGGCTGGGTGGTGGTTGGTTCTGCCTAACATTCAGGGGACATTCCAATGTAGGTCTCCCAAATTG
>PVJA010001695.1:0-40932 GCA_004027025.1 Myocastor coypus | reverse complement strand
CTTCCCTTACAGTTCTTTAAAATCTGATTTTGTTTATAATTACCAATCACAGTTATATGATAACTTTTAAAGTGTTACAACATTTTCCCTTGAAGTGGGAGTTTGTGTGCATATTTGCACACGTGTTGTGTGTGTGTGTGTGTGTGTGCACGCACGCACGCATGTGTGGGTACAACTGCTTTTCTCTTTAATTAGGACTAAAGTAAAAAATAAAAATTTGGGCAAGGTTGGCCCATCAGTCCACAGTCCAGTGAGTGACATTTCTAGAACCAAGGCATGAATATCTGAAGCGCATACAAACTGGGCTTGGAGCCAAAACTGGGAAAACACAAAAGCACTCTCCTTTGCCTGCTTTGTTCAGAAATCACAGGAGGGTGTTTTCCAGGAGCACTTTTGAGTCTATAAAACCCAGAACGAACTATGTGACATTCCTACCATCATCATGAAAGCATGAGTTAGACTCCCAGCAGAAACAGAGAAGAGTGCTGCACCAGTCGGCACTGCAGAGGCACCTCTGACAAGAGCTAGCAGACCCAGCCCATGTGTGCCAGGCTTGGGGAGCACCCACAGGTGGTGCCGTGTCCCAAGTTGCACACCTCAGTTGTGTTTTGTGTGAGAGATACTCCTTGGAGCACAAATGCTGAGCACCAACTCAAAATCAGACTTCTTGTGTCCAAATACTGGTTCTGCTTCCTCCTGGCTGTGAAATGTTGGACAAGCCTAATAAAGGTTTTGTGCCTTGGTTTCCCCACTTGTAAGGTGATGAGAACACTTATTTCACTGAACTCTAGTGGAGAAGTGAAAACATGACTGTGTAAAATGCTTGAACTTGTGACTGTGATGGTGCTGATGGTGGCAGTTGTGACAGTGGTAGTGACAGCACCTGGTACTGTCATCATAAACATAGGATGCCCTCAGGAGGAGCTTGGGGCCTCACAGCAAGTGCAGCTAGATAGAGATAAGCCTGTCCAGGTATTTGCAGCCCACACCAGAGAAAGAAGTGAGACCAATCTTTTTCTATGTATCACATGTGGCTTTATGAGCTACAACTGTGCTCTTATTGTGCTAGCTATAAAATTTATCCTTTACCACAGCAGAATCATGTTGTATTGATCATTTGTTGAACATATGTTGACATCCCTCTTCCTCCTTACTTATTTCAGTATATTTTATTGTTTTGCTTGTGACACATACATTAACATTCTGGGGAATCAGGGATACATAATATGTCGATCATTCTAGATCTCCTTCCCCATCTTCAGACAGGCTTCCTCCCTATTTCCTGTTACATTTCCTTTATCCCTGAAGTTTCTCATATAAGAACTATGTGGTATTTAATGTTCTGTGTCTAAGTTAGTCCACATAGTACTGTGGCCTTAGGACCTATCCATTTATCTGCAAATGACATGAATTTATTCTTGACAGCTAGATAATATTCTACTGAGTATATATGCCACATTTTCCTTATCCATTGGTCTGTTGATAGATATTGAGGCTGTTTCCAGAGCTTTGCTATGATAAATTGCACTGCATAAACATGGGGAGACATATATCACTATAGTATGACTTTAACTCTTTTTTGGGGTGGCTGAGGCTACTTTAAAGGAAGGTCTCACACTCCATGTGGGGGTGGGGATCAAATCACAGTCCCTGGCACCTGAGAAACTTTGCCAAATCATGTGCTTTAACCAGCTGAGCTACCTGGTAAGCCCCTGATGACTTTAACTCTTTTTGGAGCATACTCGAGGGAGGAAGAGTTGGATCAAGTGGAATTTCTCATCTGCATGTCTGTTTTCATGCTACTACCATACTGGTTTTGTTTTTGTAGCTTTAGAGAATAGTTTAAAGTCTGCTGTGGGGATGCGACACCCCTTCTCCCCTTGCTTGAGATTGCTTTGGCTATTCTGGATCTCTCCTGGTTCCATCATCTTAGTTTGTGAGGAATCTCCATACTGGTTTCTCTGGTGGCTGCACTAGTCCACATTCCCATCAACGATGTAGAAGGGTTCCATTCTCCCCACATCATCGCCAGCATTTGTTGTTTTGTTGTTGCTGTTCTTGATGGAAGCCATTCTGACTGGAATAAGACAGAATCTCAAGCTTGTTTTGATTTCCATTTTCCTGATAGCTAAAAATTCTGAACATTTTTTGTGTGTTTGAGTCATTTATACTTTTTTGGAAAAGTATTAATTCAGTTCATTTGCCGATTTTTTTTAATTAGATCGTTTGTTTTATCAGATTATGTTTTTGAGTTCTTTATATATCGTTGGTATTCTCTATCAGAAGAAAGCTGGTAGTCTTTTTCTCATTCTGCAGGTTGTCTCTTTGCAATGCTTTTCTCTTTGATGTGTAGAAGCTTTTTAGTCTTATATAATCTCATTTGTTATTCTTGGTATTATTTCTTGTGCCTTGGAGTCCTGTTCAGAGTGCCCTTGCCTGTGCCTTGGGATAGAGTTGGTTCCTCTGTGCTCAGTTTCAGGGTTTCTTTTTTATAGCTGGGGATTTTATAGCTGGGGATTTTATCTTAGTTATGGTTACAAGTATGGGTCTGCTGTACATGGATAACCAGTTTCCCCAACACCACTATTAAAGAGGCCACCTTTTCTCCAGTGTATGTTTTTATTTTGATTTACTTATTTTTATTTATTTTTGTGGGACCGGGATTTGAACTCACAACCTTACACACTTGTCAGGCAAGCACTTGTGCCACAGAGCTATCTCCCCAGTCCCTATCCAGTGTATGTTTTTAGCCCACTTGTCAAAGATCAGATTGCTGATAAGATCATTTCTGTGTCTCCTGTTCTATTACATTATTCTGCATGTCTGTTTTCATGCTACTACCATACTGGTTTTGTTTTTGTAGCTTTAGAGAATAGTTTAAAGTCTGCTGTGGGGATGCGACACCCCTTCTCCCCTTGCTTGAGATTGCTTTGGCTATTCTGGATCTCTCCTGGTTCCATATAAACATCATCGTCCTACTTTTTAAAACTATTCTCATCAGAAGCAAGATAGATTTTTTTGACTTGTTATTAATGAAAGGATAAAAATGATCAGAAAATATATAAAAACAAAAATAAAAATCAGTAACATTTGAGAGAGCAAAATCTAAGGAAATATGGAGTAAGGAAAAACATTGTTCTGTGCTTCCTGGAGGGTGTGCGTGCGTGCGTGTGTGTGTGTGTGTGTGTGTGTGTGTTTGTGTGTGTGTGTGATAAAAAAAACAAAACATTTGGATGTAAAACTCAGCAAACTATATTGTATGTTTGTTATATTTTATTGAAGTAAGGTAGTAAATTATTATTTGATAAAGGAACAGATGTATGTTGGAGTTTAATATTTCAGAATTAAAATAAAATTTGAGGGGCTGGAGATATGAAAGAAAGAAAGAAAGAAGGAAGGAAAATTTTAGAGTTGTGACTTAATGTGATTTAAGAAGTATTATTTTTCACTAAAGGTTTTCTAAAACAGCATCACATCTATAATACCAGACATATCCTAAGTTCAATCCTCATCACACACACACACACACACACACACACACACACACACATTTTGTCCTCAAAAAGCAAAGCATCACAAAGCCTTTTGTAACATATTGAGATTTATGTGTGATTACACATTCATTTTAGACCACTCAGGACATTACTGTTAGCAAAATAAATTTAGTCTAGAATGGGACTACCTACTTTCAGAGATCTCAAGTGGACTTTATATTTATGGTATAGTTCAGACTCACAGTGACCCTCCTGTCTCAGCCTTCCTAATGCTGGAATTATAGGTGTGCACCATCATAGCCAGTTTCAGGGTCAGTGCTGCATGCCTAGGGTTCCAGGGCCAGAACAACATGCCATACCAGAGATCAAACTTGGATGCTTGCACTTGCCAGGCAGGCACTTATGCCAACAAGCTATCTTACCAGTCCCCTGAACTTTATATTTATGGAATAAGAATGACATGTCTCTTCTGGTGTGCCATGCTGGGCCTTGCCCCTGGGGTACACTGAACAGACAACTGAGTCTGAGGGTGGTGATGCATGCCTGTAATCCCACTGCTTGGGAGGCTAAAAATGGGAGGATCACCAGAGTCTGATCTGTATAGTGAGACCTTATAGCCCTATAGACTCTGTAATGAACTGAAGAAAAAGAATGACATGTCTCAACTTGTACTTATGGTAAGGTCTTTTCTTTTTATATTGTACACACAGTTTTTAATCAATGTATTCAATAATTTGTTTGTTATTATTTCTTCTTGAACATGTCCTCATGTTGGCCCCTTTCCCACCCTTGGTTTACAAGTGTTTATCTCCATCTCCTATCTAAAACTAAACCATTCCCAGGTAAGCACATAAACTTTTTCCATCATTCCACTTCCTGTTGTCTGAGAAGTCCACGTTATGCTAGACTAAGGCACATTACACTTTAAGGTAAATATAGACGTCTCTCTTTTGGATACAAAATTGTCAAATCTTCTTTTCTTTTAAGTCTTGGATATTTGGGACAAGGCCCTGAGACCTGATATATACTCACAAAGAATTTGTGTGAAATCAGGAGTACTAAGCAAAATAAGAAACTCGAAATATCAGATGACCATGAAATTACAGATCATGAAAGGAAAGAATAGTAATCATCCCCCAGGGGACTTTTACCTTCCTTAGCCACTTTACAGCGAGATCAGCTGCCCCTGTGCATCATCCGTGTTCCAAAGGTACCCTAACCTCAGCCATCTCCTGGGATCAGAGATGCGTCCAGGTATCGTGGAGTTAACACCACTCACACAAGGCACTCAGCAACCCATGGACAGCTGTCTTAGCTACTTCTCTCACTGCTGAAACAAAATACACAACATCCAAAGTTGAGGGAGGAAAGATTTGTCTGACCCACACTTGTAGAAGTTTCAGTCTATAGTTGGCTGTCTCCAAGACAGGGTGGCTTGGCAGAGTGACATCACAGAGAAGAAATAGTTCATGATGAGATAAAGCAAGTGAGGGACAATCTCAGCTCTTTTTTATCCCGTATTCCTTACCTAAGCTACTTAGGACAGGTAGCATTCACAGCCTTAATCCACGTGCTCTGGAACCTAGCACTGCATGATGAATTGACCTCACTGTCACACACTCTAGATCTAGCCATCACAGAAAAAGTTCTACCTATGACTGCATGAGTGCTGGGGAGGACATCTTGGCACAAGCCACAACAGCGTCTTAAAGTTATAAGTCAGATTTTGCATTTCATAAACTTCTGTAATCTGGTTATAGCTTCCTGCTGTGGTTCAGATGTGCTTTTAATGGACATTGGAATTTATCAGTTTAGTAGAATTTCTTGTGTTTTGAAATGAGCTGAAACCCTTGGGCTTGTGGTAGTTGGTGTACACATCCCTAGGACAGCATCATGGGTTCCTGAAGCCATCTCAGGATGGCTAAACATATCACAAATGCATCATTTTATCAAGGTTCTGAAACTTATGGAACCATGCACACCTAGGAACATCTAATGACCCAGAGGAATGCCCCACAGCTCTCCCAGGGGTAACCTCGTCCATCACCTCTGGGATGACAAGCCAATACAGCAAAAGTGGCCAAATTTCAGCAATAATTTCAATCTGAGATTCTAAAGTTAGGGGCCAGGGAGACAGTTCAGGGGCACAAGTGCCTGCCTGGCAAGTGCAACATCTGGAGTTCAATCCCAGTTCCAATAGATAGATAGATAGATAGATAGATAGATAGATAGATAGATAGATAGATAGATAAAGTTTAGCCTTCCTATACTTCCCTGAGAAATCTACTGGAGTATGTGCTCCACCAAAAGGGAGTGGGAGATAAGCTACAGTATTCAGGAACAAGGTTGGAACACAGGCAGAAAAGGGAATTCTCAGAAAGACAGTAAAGGAAGTCCCAAGAAGGCCAAACAGCAGTTCTGGGTTAATCAGTATTGAATGAAGTGGGTGTATATAGGTAGAGAGAGAGATAGATGATAGATAGATAGATAGATGATAGATAGATAGATAGATAGATAGATAGATAGATAGATAGATAGACAGACAGATAGGTAGACAGACAGATCTATATATATATATATATATATATATATATATATATATATCATTTGATACAGGACTGGATAATACTTAGAAATTAATAGTGGATATTATAAATATATATTTCATAAAAATTTAGATATAATTGTAGAGGAAATGTAGAGGTTTTTGTTTGTTTTTTAAGGCACTGTGGGGAGGGAGGCCTTACCTAGCATGTGCATGTGTGCGCGAGTCCTGTCCTCAGTCATGGGGAAGAGAAAGCATGTAGACGTGCTACAAGTCTACTAGAACATCTATAGTTAGTGTGTACACATGCTGCTCGGAACAGTAGAGAACAGAGATGCCACTTGGCAAACATAACAGCATTTAAATACTGTGAGTAAACACTGAAGAGTTTTAAAAGGTAGGAAGGCCAGGAGCAAGGAACTTCTTAATTACAATTTAGCACTATTTAACTTTTTATATTATTTCTATGTAATGTTTCAAATAGGATAAAAGTTAATTTAAGAGCAATTATAATTTTATGTTAGAGATAGTAATAAAGGTAAAAATATATATTCACTTTTCATTGCTACTAAAAACACTAATATGAACATTATATCTCAGGAACAGGGATAAAAAAGTCAATTTCATTCATAAAGGGAAAAGAAATGTTTTTGTTTCTTATTACTAGTATAACAAATTAATCTAAATTTAGTGTAACATAACACTGCTTTGGATTGTATCGCGTCTCCCTAAAATTCATACATTGGCCTCCTGATTTTCTCATAAGAAAACAGTAGCATGTACTGCCATGGGTTGCCGAAAGCCCATGCCCAAACAAGCGTGCCACATTCGGGGTGTTGGGCACAGACAAGCTCTCGTTTCTTGTTGCTGTCTTTGTCATTAATCACTCTTACTTGCTGGCTCCTTCTCCTGACAAGAAGTCCTCTACTAACCACCCCAAGCCCTGGCGATTTATTAGTGAGCTGTGGAATACGAGGTATAGGAGTGAGGCTGGGTTTTTTTCCATTTGAATTTGTCACCAACTGAGTAGGGTTGTGAGGTTGTTGATAGAAAGAAGTTTCAAGTTGACCTTAAAAATGAGAGAGCCATTTCAGCAGAAATAAGCTCAATGTAATAAATACAAAACTCATGCATTTAAGAACAGAAAAATATTATAAATATGCAGAGGGAAATGATAAAATATATCAGAGTAGATCAAAATAATTTACTACACAAATGTGATTTTTTAAACAGAGTCCCACTGTGTACTCCAGGCCAACTTCAAACTTGACGTATAGCCCAGGCTGGCCTCTACCTCACAGCAATGTTCCTGCCTCAGCCTCCCAAGAGCTAGGATTATAAGGGTAGGATCACTGTAGCTGCCACTGCCACATTTGAGCAGGAAGATTATATGCTACTCTTAAAAGCTATAGTAGTCGTACTTAGCTGTATCCTTAGCAGTAAGATATATTAGAAAGTAATTGGTCTATTTCTAACTAATTTATATAATGAATTATTGGGCCTCTGTCCTACTTCCTGGGAGACAGACTAAGTTCTGGGATTTCTCAAATAATGGGAGTCTCCATTATTCCAAGTTGGCTCCTATGTGGTTTCAAGATTGGCTGCTTTTTCTAGGAAGACCAACTTTGTGCCTATGATTGGGACACTGAGCCATAGAAGTCAGGCCAACCTGCTGAGCTCTAGGGAGCAGAGGGCTCTGGAAACAGAGTTCAGCCTCATGACAGAGCTTTATTAATCACTGCTGGGAGCACAGTCAATCATAAAAGCTGGATGGGACACACCACGGACCTTCTTCCTGAACATAGGACAGGGCAGGAGGAGGACACCCCTTGAGGGGTGCCCCTGGATGTAGCTGATTCTGAGCTGTCTCCTTTATAATAAAGCTGTCCAGTGGTGCAGTCCCCTCCCAAGACCCTTGTTTGAGTCAGTTCATGATTGTCAAGACTAAGGGAGTTATAGAGACCTTTCCAGTTTGTCTAGAAGTTTGAGTGGCCAGGAGACTTGTGACGTGAGTGGCAGGAAAAGAGAGAACTGCCTCGGGGACCCTGTGCTCTCACACCCTGTACCTAGCATCCGGCATTGCAGGACTGCAAGGACAGCAGAGGGCATTACAGAAGGATATCCAAGCCCCCCAGAGAAGAGGGAATGAAACCAGATTCCTCATCAGCACTATTGTGGCCACTCTCAGGTACTGGAAGTTGGTAGTTGTAGCGAATGAATGTGAAGACCGGCTGGAGCTGGTTTGTAGAAGACCATTGCTATTCTGACGTTGGTGGCTCCACTGTCTCCTCTGAAGTGAGGAAGTCCTGGCTCCTCTCCCTTGCCATTAAGTGTCAGACATCACTTTTCTTTCTTCTGCCACTTCCAAGCAGAGCTTCTTAGACATTTCTGCCAAGGAACCCCAACATGGTCATGCCTCGCCTGGGAATGAACTGACCACACCCCTAGAGCCAGGAGAAAAGCCCCAGGAGGCCACGTTGCTCTGCTTACCCACCCGCCTTTGCAGGGTGCAGTGAGGTGCAGTGCTGCACATGTGGCTCGAGGCCATCCCCAAGGCCGCGCTGCACCTCCCCGAGCTGAACTCTGGATCGCCCTCCAGACTGCGGCCTTGGTCGTCTCCGGGTCCCTGCCTCTGTCTCCCCTGCAGTGACTCATGGTTTCCTCTCCGTGCCTGCCCCTGCCTGGCTAGCCAAGCCGTTCCTCACCGCCTTCCCTAGCCTCTGTGCATTAATATTCCCCGTTGGCATCTGGGCAACTGAGACAGGGCAATGGGCCTGCCAAGGTTGTGCAGGGAGCCCAAGGCCACCCCACTCCCACGCTGTCGCCCAGCCTGCAACACCCTGCACTGTGCAGCCAGCTTTGACAAGCTGTGCATCACCTGGAAGCCTGTGGACTGAGGGGCTAGAAAGTGCACATCCCACAGAAAAGCCACCCAAGCAAAATGCCCTTTGCTCTCATTTTGGGGCAGCTTATGAGATTTACTTAGGCTTTATTTCTACTCTGTGAGATCTGAGTTTTTTCTTTGTTATCTAGGGAAGTGTCTTTACAGCTTCTGCCCATTAAAATATTTCAGGTGTGCCGGCTGGCTCCCCTCTCACTTTCACTTCATCTGTTAACTTTGTTGCAAAGAATCCATGGGGGCAGGGCGCAACTTGAAGGCAGGGATATCTCAAGATCTGCTTTCCCCTTCTGCAGCTGAAATCCCCGTTGGTGGCAGCCAGCACCAGTTCTGATAGAGAAGGGGCCTCTGGCATTGGGACTTGGACTTATCACATGGTTAGCGGCTGGGATTTATGTGGAGGCTCATTAAATAAAACAGCGGTGGCAACCACCTCCTGCTGAAGTATGCTCGGAGGTACAGTACCTGAATTTTCCCAATCCTAGCTGGTCTTTTCTACTTTGTTTTATGTCTCTCTCGTTTCTCTGGCTGTCTCTGACATTCTCTGACCTCACAGTGCTTTTATTATAATTTTTATTGCTACTATAACAATGATAACTTAAGGGTCTGATTTATATGATAGCAGCTTAGCCAAGGGGGCGATTAAGGCATACCCAAAAACATGTAGTAAATGTTCAAGTCTCCTTGCCTTTCATTTTTATTAAGTGGGAAACTTACATTGTGTTTTGACACAGTGAGTTTGGAGAGGGCTAACTGCAGAAGCTTGTCTGTGGATGGGCTCCTTGCCCTGGGTGTGTGAAAAGTGTGGATCTATGGGGGCTTTCCAGTCTGTCCTTAACTCAGGCACCCTACACAGCAGGTACTGCTCTTGATATCTCATTATTTTTTTTCAATAGTAGCCATTCTTACATTCTTATTTTTTGCAATGTAATTTCCACTTTCTAATTATAATAATAAAATTGCCACAAATGCTAAAACTATCTGATTGGGGAGCTGTTGGCTGACTGTCTCTCAGAGCAAAAGCCAGTCCTCAGAACAGTGGGCGGCAGTGCCCTAAGCCTACCTGCGTGAGGGCCGGGCCCTTCCTCTGCACCCAGTCCAGGGCACTCAGGTGCTCCATCCTCCCGCCTGCACAGGGCCCATTCTGTGCCAGGTGACAGCTCCTGTCCTGAGTCACTGCGTTCCATGCCAGCTCTCACTGGTGCCTCAGTGGCCCGACCTCTGCACACTGGGATGCTCTGGGCTGTTCTGGATCACGTCTGTCAACCTCATTGATCGCTTCAATGCACAGAATTTTGTTAAGTTGAATCAGCTACACTACTGCTTCATTACTTTACGATTTTGTAGTTACTGAAATAACATCATTCTATGCTGAACAGGTTATATGACCTTAAGCATCAGTAAAGAAAACTTGCCAAGACTGAGTCTACAGATCCTCAGACAACAGTTTAACACTGTGCTAAAATCATATACAGGGGCCGGGAGTGGTGGTGCACGCCTGTAATCCCAGCACTTGGGAGGCTGAGGCAGGAGGATTGGTATGAGTTCGAGACCAGCTTGTACTACAGAAGTGAGCTCAAGGCCAGCCTGAACTGCATAGTGAGACCCTGTCTCAAAAAGACAAATAAATAAATAAATAAATAAATAAAATCATATGCATATACAGGAGGGTTAAGTGGCATTTTTCTTTACCACTGTCCTATTTAACACTGTGTGTGTGTGTGTGTGTGTGTGTGTGTGTGTAAGATTTAGTGGTTTATTTACTTGGTACAGGATCTTACTTTGCAGCTCATAGCAATCCTCCTGTCTCAGTCTCCCCAGCACTGGGATTACACATGTGCCCAGTTTTGATGGCTGACGTGGCATGCAGTGCTGGAGACCAAACCCGTATCCTTGCACTTACCAGGCAAGCAGACCTCCAAGCTATCTCCCTGGCCCTAACACCTTGTTCTTAATTGTACTTGAGCTATTTGGCAGAACCATCTGCTCCTGTGGACCTCTTACTGCCTTCCGCAGGGTTTATATTCAGCTTTGTTTCCAAGAAACTTTACATCCTTTCATGGAGTAAGGTGGGTACCAGGAAGTAAGCAGCCATTGGAGCTCTTCTGAAATACACAGAGAAGTACCACATAGACTGCAGCTCCCACACTGGCCGTGGTCACCACTCTCCCACTGAGAGGCAGGGCCTTTTTCCACTGCCTGGATGTCATGACTGCCCGAAAGAAGAGATCATGGCAGATGCAAACAAGGTCAGACAGGGATCAGGCCCCAGCCAATGCTCCTATGGGGCACTGCATATAGAATCCTGTTGCTCACCCATGAGGACACCTGCAATAGCCCAGCAGAGAAGGCCCCAGGGAAAGGAGCTGTGGTCCCAGGCAATGGGCCCTCTGTGCAGACGCAGTCAAGGTGTCTCCCTCCAGCCTGGCTATCTCCCGCCTCTAGTCCCAGACAGCCTGTGTCCACACTGCCTGCCCACCCAGGGAATTCACAACAGGAAAAGTGGTGGCATTAGCTACAGACATTTGGGAGCTTTACTTAGCCGTGTGACCAGTGCATTCTCCAGAGCATTTGTTTCTGGAAGGAGCCCTGGAAGGTGGCAGTGTGGATATGTGGCTCCACAGCCCCAGTCCTCCAGAGTGCCACATGGGTGCCATGTCAGCACCAAACTAGGCCAGCTCAGCTCCTCTCCTGGACAGAGGAGAGACAGCAGGACTGGAGTGCTAGGAACGCCAGGCAACTTCAAAGTGAACACATGGTCTGTCCTGACAAGGAAGATAAGCCTTGGCTTTGGGCTCTGCCTGCCTTGTGCAGATCCATATTCCTTTGAATTGTTGCTGAGTGGGAAGTGAGGTTTCCTGGTGCCTATTCATAGCACACTGGTGTTGCTCACATCTAGGCTTTCCTGCTCCTCGCTCTTCCTGATCCTCTACTGGAAATGAAGGTCTGAGACCCGATGGGGAGGGCTTGGGCAGGAACACAGGTTGAAAGGCCTGGGGACCCTGAGCCAGCATGTGGAACTGTTCGAAACACCCAGCTAAGTAGGGAGGGAAGAACAGAGAGCTTCTAGTTGTTGAAACTGCTATCTACAAATGCTGTGGCTCTGAGCATTTGAAATGAGCCCAGCGTGGCCTAGCCCTGTGTTTTTAACAGATTAATACATGCTGAGCTTTGAAGAGTACCCCAGGTGCAAACATTTCATTAATAATTATGTGAATTACAAGTTGGGATGATAGTAGCTTGCATAGATTAAGTAGCACAAAAGCCCATTTCTCTTACTTCTTTTATTTTTCTAGTGTGGCTGTTCGGGAAAAAGCTTCCCATCATGTGTGGCTAGCAATGCAGTCTGACGGGCAGACTGTTACATGCTGGGGTTTCTGTTACCATGCTGGATATAACCAGAGCCAAGGCAGAGGCTCTGTTCACAGGTACCCAGCTGCGTGCTGCATGGCCTTGCAGATGTTCCTGTAGGGTCATCCTGGGCCACTCTCTTGGGCATTGCTTTGCCAGCATAAAATGTTATCCATGTTGTTAAGTCTTAAAATTAGCACTTTTGAGCATAGTTCTTCTGTGCCATCAATCAAGAAAAAGTTTCATGAACACCATCCTGGCAGTCAGTTGCCACAGCCATGGTGAAATTACTCTTTAAGGAAATGAAGCCTCGGGACATAACCTGTTGTAGTTGTATAACTTATGACTCATCTGATAAAAGTATTTTTTCATGCTACTTGGTGGAATTTTTCTTAAGCTATCATTTATCTATAGATGTTCTTTTGTTGTGTTCCATGCTGAAGATTTATTAAGAGTATAAATAAAAGACAGGGCCTGGTAGCACATGCCTGTAATCCCAGCACTTGGGAGATCAAAAACAGGAGAATCACTTTGAGTCCAATCTGTGTAGTGAGACCCTGTAGACCTGGTAATAAATATATTTTTTAAAGTATAAATAAAAACATGTTTTAATCTTGCTTTGCAATTTTAAACCATCTGGATTTGTTTTGACCAGACAAATTGCTTCATGAATTGTATCCCTAAGCCTGCTTGGCTAATATAACTCTCTACTAGAAAATAATGGGTCACCTGCTTAGGACTTAGAGGTATTATTGCAGTTTTATCAAGCACATTTTTATGGTGATCACTGCCTTATTAGACTAAAAAATTATCCTTTGTGCTTTTTAAGAGAAAAATTCATGTTATAAAGGAGATTATTTTTATAGCAAAACTACTCTGGAAAGTCTGCACTTTTTCTTTCTGCATGCTTTCTCAGCAGTAGTAGCCAAATTTGTTAGAATGCTATAGTGGTTCTTTGTTCACATCTGCAAAGGTGAATTTGCACTTGGTCAGAAATTGAAATCAACCTGCTTTTCAGTTATGCAGAGAAGATTCCACTGCAGTGTGTCCTTCTTATCTGGCATCAATCCAGAAAACACAGAGCTCCAACTCCATGGAAGACTTGAGAAGTGGCTTTATTCTTTTCTCTAGTCTCTAGAGGAGGTGACAGTGGTTATCAGTCACATGACGCAGCTGTAAGTGTGACGGTTGTGGCTCCTAAAGGCCTCTCAGTTCTGTGTGTGGCTCTCTGCCCAAGCCCTGCCCTTAGCCCAGGCAGCTGTGCAGCCCCTGTCCACCCAGTCCAGCCCTTGCTTCTCCAGTCAGCTAGGAGCCACAGCCAGCTGCTTGCACCTGTGAGCAGGTGGGAGGGAGGATGGGGAGCACACACGGAGTCACTCTTTTGGTCTCTGTCATATGTCATCATGCTTAAAATTGTTTTAAAGAAGAGGATGATTATAAATAGCTGGCTTGTAACACATAGAATGCATCTTTTATTACAGTAGACTTAACCTCCTAACAGTGAGCTCAGGCGCTCACTACAGCTGAGCCATTTTCCTATTGCTTCACCCTGTCCTGTCTGTTCAGGCCTGCTGTGTAGCCTGGCAGCCTGCCCTCAATCACAGGCCCAGGGTGGAGATGAGCTGAGGGAGCAGGCTGGACTAGCTGAGTCACCCAGACTGACCTCAGTGCACTATCACAGAATAGCAAATAGCCTGGGGTCTTCTAGTTTGCATATTGTAAATTTATCAATGTGATGGCGCACGCCTGTAATCCCAGCACTTGTGAGGCTGAGGCAGGAGGATCGCTGTGAGTTCGAGACCAGCCTGGGCTACAAAAGTGAGCTCAAGGCCAGCCTGAACTGCATATGAGACCCTGTCTCAAAAAGACAAAAAAAAAAAAAAAAAAAAAAAAAAAAAAAAAAAAAAAAAAAAAAAAAAAAAAAAAAAAAAAAAAAATTATCAATGTGAAGCAGTAAGCCGCTTGTCATAGAAGTATAGATCATGCTTGTTTCCAAATTTCTCTCTACAGTTTTATTTTTAATAGTAATAAAATCATCAACTCTGAGAGAACACGGATTGTTTTGCTAGTAGCATTGCTATTACCCATGTAAGACATCAAAGCGTCTCTGGAGAACAAGAAAATTATGATATGCATTTTATCATTTCGATTCACACACTTTATTCAGATTTTTTACTTCATAGAGTAAAAGAGACATCCTCCTGCCTTGGATGCATGGTTCCTGACCTGGGCAGGTGGTGTGCTCGCACTTATCACATCCGGCAGTGGGATGCAGCGGCCACCTAACTACTGCACTGCAGCAGAGAGCATCTGGCTTGTGAGAATACTCAAGAAAGTGGACAGTCAGAATTTTCTAGAGTAGAGTGTGGCAGCCTGCATGTATCCCAGGGGCAGGGCTCCCCAAAGGAAGAAATGGAGGGTGCACTGA
Organism: Myocastor coypus; assembly: GCA_004027025.1. Lineage (NCBI taxonomy): Eukaryota > Metazoa > Chordata > Mammalia > Rodentia > Myocastoridae > Myocastor > Myocastor coypus. The sequence goes on along the minus strand of PVJA010001695.1, from coordinate 26,215 downwards.
GTTGAAGGACTGAGTCCAACTTGAGATTTGGTTTCAGAAGTCTCATTTTGGACCCTGTGTCCCAGCTGTTTCCCTGACTAAGTGAGTTTCTTGCCCTTTCTGATCTGTCTGGTCAGCAGGTCTCCTTTCCAGAGTTGTTCTGAGAATCAGACAAGGCTGCATGTGGCTGTGGCTGTGGCTGTGGCTGCTCCTGCCGGGAGCCCTCTTGGTGCATAGTAAAAACAGTTCATTTTAATCTACTTTCCACTTCACCCTGTCCATCCCTCCCTAGTAATTCCTAATACTGGTCTTTGTTGAGATGGTGGTATAATCAGTGAAGCTCAGAGCAGATCTCCCGCTGTGAGGCACCTCTTCCGTCGCCCTGCAGGTGATGGGCTCTGCTTGATGTGGCCCCGTTCACGCTATATCTAGGTCTCGTTGGTCCTCACAATACAAATTCAGAACTTGAATACTAGTATTAGGAGATTAAAATTGTGGACCCTTTTGTGGGCTCCCTTGAGAAAATGTTAGCTGCTTGCCTTATTCAAGATGAATAAGGTGAAAGTTTGCAGAGTGTGCATGTCAGATTTGTGTGTGTGTGTGTGTTTGGAGGCAGTGTCTCCTACCGCAAACCTATGTTTGGGTCTGTTGGTTTGAGTGTTCCATTTTTCCCCTCTTTCTGTGTAAATATGTGTAACTGGTCTTTTGCTGGAAATTTCTTTGGGGCTAAACTGAAGTGAGGAAGTAAATGCAAGAACTGGAGCAGATTCTGTGAGCCTGGGCTAAATGAAGCCAAATCCCTCCCTTCCTCACTGCAGTTTCCATAGAATTCCATTGAATTAATTTCACTCATAATAAAACCCGTTGTATTTCAAGCCTGCTTCAAGACTCAGCTGCTCTTGATCCAAGCACAACAGCCTGTTGCTGTGCAGTCTGTTGTACTTGGCCGAAAGGTCCAGGGACAGGGACTTGTTTGAAGTAAGCTTGTTCCATTCTTGCTCATCAGTATTTTGGGACAACTGGGATTCTCTGAAAATCAACTTTTGGGGGAAAAAAAATTGAATTGAAAGGATTGTGCTGCTCCTAAGTTGTAAAAAGGACCACAATGTGAAGAGTGAATCATCTTACAGCACTGAACTGAAAGGAAAGGAAGTAGTGCCCAGCAAGGTTCCTTCCAGAAGATTCTCCTGGGTAGTTATACCCCAGCCCCAAACCAGTAGGGTGCAGCACATGTTAAGGAGTCACCAGCTACGAAGAAACCCCACAGAAGTGGAGGGACAGGAACAGCCAAGAAAACAGTTCCTAGAACAAGTCCCTGCCAGGAGGCTGTCAAATCCAGAGGAGACCAAGGGTGCAAAGCCTTACAGCAGCAGCAGTCAGCAGCCCAACAGAACAAAGAGCAGGAGCCCCCCGTGGCCAGGGTCACTGTGTCCAAAACATGCTGGGGTACTGAGCGGCAAGAGGCTGGAAGCAGGATGCAGACTGCAACCAGGCTGGGACACCAGCACGCATGACAAAAACAGAGCCCAGGTCAGGCAAGGTCGGAGGCCTCTGCAAGAGGCACTGCCTCCTCTCTGGAGCACAACAGTCCATGGGCACTGAGCTTTTGAACCAGTGAGCTTCCTTGCAGGCTCTCTGACTCTACATCTCTACAGTCACAATTTCCTGCCGTACAGACTTGAGGATTTCGCACAAATTGGTTTTCATCCACCTTCAACAGTCAGAAAATCTTGCTTCCAAAAATCTTCAAATTCAAATTGTGTTCACAAGATATAAAAGGAAAAGAAAAAAGTCTGGTTCCATTTGTAAACAGGTATAGCTCTTCCTCTTTGCGCCCACAGCTTCTTAAGTTTTAAGTTTGGCTTTTGATAAGATAGTTCTAACTTTATACAAAACCGAAAGGAAAAAATACCCTGTGTCTCAGAGTGGGCACCATGGAAAACTCGGGCTCTGCTGAGGGAGAAAACTCCCTTGGCACTTGTAGATGCAGTGAGAGGACTCCTGCTCTGAGCCCGTGTGGCTCAGAGGAGGTGGCACCCCTGGGCAGCTGTCCCTGGGCCCAAGAGGCAGTTTCCCCTGTACTTCTCAGCAGGCAGGAAGGAGCCGTTAGCCCGGCCACCTCTCCCTTAGGCTGGGAGCCGTCCTTGCAGGAAGGTAGAGATGCTTCCAACTCTGCCCTATGGCCACCACCACGGGCACAGCTCAGGACGACAGCAGCTGTGGCCATGTATCGGAAGCACAGGTGTGTTCCCACCAAGGCTTGTAGTATAATACCGGCTCTGCACAGTGACTGACCCCATGGGATTGACGCAGAAACTACATGAAGAAATGAGCGCTGGTCCGCAGGTCACACATTGCCAAAGGGTTAGAAGTCGTTATTTTCAAGGCATGACTTTTACCCATACATACTGAGTACAGCTACCAGAATGGCCCTCCACATACAATCCAGCAGGAGGCTTCTGAGGAGAATGCAGTTCATGTGCCCACCTTCTACTGCCTTCTGGAGGTGGACCCCTTGCGGCTTCTCCCTTCAAGAGTATCTGGGGAAGGTGTCCACACAAAGTAAACCCGAGCTGGAGTCAGGCTGAGCCCATGGTGGCCTGCAACCAGCCAAAACAGAGCTCTGGGATGTGACTTTCTGGCTGGCAGCCCTGGCACTGGCCCGCTTGTGTGTGTCGATCACTGAATTCACTTGATATTCCAGTTCCAGGGTGGACTCCCCCCAAAGTTCAAAGCCATTAAAACACAGCCCCTTTGCGTAATGAACTGTATAACCCTCAGTAAATGAAAGAAGAAACTAAATTTGACTAGTGATGCTTTTATTTTATCTCTGTCAATTACAGGACAGGTTAACAGATTATTGAGGTCTGCCTACCCAGCTGTGTAGACACTGTGCTCTGGGAGCTAGGAATAAAAGGCACGTTCTGAACATTTTCTGTCAAGGATTCCTTTTCTCCTACCCAGCCATGTGCTGGAGAAGAAAGCAAGGAGAGTTTCCACAGAGACCAGATGCGTCGTCTCCCAGGAAAACGGCACACTTGGTGGAAACTCTCCCAGCCACCATTTCTGCCACTTCTAAGATCCTCTGTCTGGGTCACACAGTGGGAAGAATTGCCCTGGCCCTGGGTCAGTGTGGAAAGGTGGGCCAAGGGAGGGCCATTAAGCAAAGGGGCTGTGTTTTAACGGCTTAGAACTTTGGGGGGAGTCCGTCCTGGTACTGGAATATCAAGTGAATTCAGTGATCGACACACACAAGCGGGAGAGGCCAGGCACCCACTCAACTGCCGTGTGACCTGGAGCCTCGATCAGTCCACCTTGAAGCCACAGGGACCTCTGCAGCTCCACAGGCATGCTCTGGCCATGGTTGGGACCTGGGTCTCCAGGGCCAGCAGAGGTGGGGAGCCAGGCCAGGCTCAGAGGCAGTGGATTACAGGCCTGCCTGAAGTGTTCCAGCCAGGCCAGCCTTAGATCTGGGACAGAAGAGCCTACCATTGTGTGTGTGACTCCAGAAGAGCTGCTGGAGAAAGGCTGTCCCTGCAGCTGGAGGAATGGGGAGAGCTGTGGTCACCACCGCTCTCTGCTTTAGAAAGGGCTTGTGGCTCTTTCCCTGGAGACCCGTGTGCCCCAGCACACACCCACCTGCAGACACAGACACAGGGCGCAGCCTAGGAGGCCCGAGCCTGCAAGGTAATAGAGCAGGCCTTTGAAGGGCCAGCTCAGGGCTGACAACCTGAACCTGGCATGCTGGGGTTGGAAAAACATTTTCAGGCGCTTTTCTGCCATAAGAGAAAAAACACAAGAAAATCCAAGGGGCTGAGTTCTGACTGCGGCGCTGGTGCAGCCCTGACCCACGCGGGCCAGGCCGAGGCCGTTGCTGTCAGTGCTTTGAGGTTGGAGCCGCGACGTCAGCAGGCTTTTTCCTGGCTGGCAGGAGGGGAAAGTTCCCTCCAGTGACAGACAGAAATAATGGATTTGGGGTAAGTGTGGGTCTTCAGAGGTTACAGTGAAAATTAATGGAGGGCCACATTTACTAATGTTACTCTAATCCTGCAGTTTGGGGCATTGGGCTAAATTTCTGTTTTATGGCATGTTTTACAAACTAACTTATTTTAGATCTCAGAATCTTCGGGCTGGAGTGCGTTCCAGGTCGGGAAACGCGCCCCTCCTCTTGAATTCCACCCTTGCGGCTGCCCCGGCTGGATGCCCGTGTGGTGCGGGGCCTGCTGCTTTGGTCGTCAGCTATCTCCGCTGAACCCTTCACATCAGCTCATTTATCTTTCAGGTGTTATAATAATTGACTTCAATCAGTATTCCATTATCCTAAGCAGGCAATTATCCACATTGTCACTTTTGTGTTTGCTCTTTTGACCCAGGGGTCACAGAGGCCCTCGTGTAACAGAATCCAGCAAAATTATTCCCTTACCTGTCATATAAATAGTCATCCCAGCAAAATGAGACCCAAGGGGGCTTTTCGCGAGGTGTTGAGAAGGCCAGTCTAACTCGATCCTTTATTCAGCTCTTTAAGGAATGCAGCACTGTTTTGGCACTCTATCAAAATAAAACAAAGTTCCATTTTTCAGCTTCTTTTTTTTTTTTAATGCATGCACCCCTGAGCTTACAAATGCTTCTTTGTGGCCCTCTTTATTGAAATTTCCATTCAGCTCTTCCATCTGTTAGCTGTGTTTACCTCTATTTCAGGGGAAAGAATTCAGCATTTCACCTTTATTTGGGGTGTAAGGTCATAAAACTGTCTGAATTATTTCAGCTATATTTATACCAAACTTAATATTGCTTCTTTAACAGGTTTAAAGCTTTTAATTCCCTGGTTCGTTATGCGTGAGGAGCAGTCTGAAGAGAACAGTTTGTGTTTTATAATGAGGAAGGCATTTCATACCCTCTTGCCAGCCCTCCTTCCAAAGAAGAAGGTGTCCCTCCCATGGGAAGCTCACCCTAAGGACATCGAGTTAAGTTTCCGTTCCGTCTCCTGCCATTACCGCTCAGTGCACTTGATCACATTTCAGGAGTGGAGACCTGCTCAGTTTCATTCCTCCCTTTTCTTCCCTAGAAATATTAATGGCATAATCTCAGAAAACTCTTAAAAGAGTGATGGTGTAACAGCCACTGTTGAAATGGAGTTTCACAGATGCAGCGTATGTGTGTGTACATTTTTATTTAATGTCTCAACACAAAAGGACTTCAAGAAATGAGTTGGAAACTATCCCAGCAAGAAATATAGAGGTAATATAAAATCAAACTATAACCAGGTCATTGTTTCATAGAGTTGAAACATTAAAAAGTCTCACACCTTCCCTATAGTGGCACAAACTTTTAGGAAGCTGTGTGTACTGGGGTGTAAGGCCACGCAGCTACCCGCTCTGCTGAGTTGCTTAATTGCAGCACCGTGCAGCATCTGAGTTGCTGTTCTTCTGCCTCCGCCGGGAGCACCACAACTGTTCAGTGGCAGCGTGAGAGTGAGTGGTGCGCGTCCCGCGATGATGAGCTTTTTGATCAAGGCCTGAGTTCATGTAAAGAACCGTTCTCTTTTGTGATCACGATTGCCTGACACCTCATCCATCAGTTGGGACCCCTGCTGGATTGCTCCCCACAGATGTCCCTGTTGCCTCCACAGTTGTCCAGGGAGGGCCACACCCCCAGGCCCTGCAGAACTCAGTGGGGAAGAGCATCAGGGTGCATATCTCAGCCTTGCTTGGGTTCGTGAGCTGTTTGCATGCAGAGCGCGGGATGCACAGCTAAGCCAATCTCTGGGATACTTCTTTGGCTGAGGACAGGTTTTGCTTCCATGAGGCAGGTTTGACTCGCAGATGACTGTGGTGCCCAGGCTGTTATTTCAGTGCCCGTGACACAGGGTTCCAAAGACGTCATTGGCACAGTCTTGATAACAGTGGGAATGCCGTAGATTGAAATGGCAGTTCTGTGTATTTTAGCATAATTTAAGGAAAAGCAAAAACTGGCCCATGATTTTTGAATTGAAATGAAAATGAGAAATAGTGTTTATTCTTTATGATAGTTAACAAAAATCCATATCCTCTCAGCCCCAGGGGGCAGTCAACTGCAGATTTTGAATAGTTGTGGCTTTTCGTGTGCCTAGAGGTACAGTACTGACCCGGCTCAGCTGGCTCTGCCCCTAGCTGTGCCTGTTTTTCTAAGGTGGTAACCGTGTGAAGGCCTCAGCAGGCACAGCAAGGGAGGTGACAACGCGCACTACTGCTCAGGAGAGTGGCAGCAGAAGCCCACACCCCTAAGACAAGCTAGTATGCATTCTTTTCAGAATGTGGAGATGTTGAAGAAAAGCATCACGTAGCAAGGACCCTCTGCTGCTCAAATTTTTTAAAACTGTAAGATAATCTCTCAGTGTTTCGTCAGTTTGTTTTGTGGTGCCAAGGGTTGAACCTAGAACCTCTGGCATGCGAGACAAGGACTGTGCTGAACTCCAAGCCCTTCCTTATCTTGTCTTGTACTCTGTGTGTGTGTGTGTGTGTTTGTGTGTGTGTGTGTGTGTGTGTTTTAGGGAAGGGCATATAGGGTGTTCAGAATTTCACTACTGAATCAGACTTGTAGTGATCCACCTTTTTACAGCCTCCCAAGAGCTGGGATTAAAAGTGCGTGGCACCATGCTCAGTCTCACTTGCCACCTCAGTGTGCCCCAGGGGTGGGGCGGGCACAGCAGGCCAGGGGATCGAATCCCTATCCTCTGTGCCTGCTTGCAGGCGCTTTAATCTGCTAAGCTATTTGGCTGGCCCTTGTTTGGTTATTTTGTTTTTTCAGGGGGGCAGGGAGGAACAAAATCTTGTTCTGTTGCCCACGCTGATTTGAAGTTCTAGGTTCAAGCGCCTTTTTTGTCTGAGCCTTATGAGCAGCTGGGGCAGCATGCATGAGCCACAGTGCTCAGAATCCTGCTATTTAAACAAGATTTTGAACTACAAGCCATACAAGTTTCTCGAGAAAAACAATAGTGAGCTAGTTACTTCTGTCTCATGTCATAGAGAATACCCCCACGAAGCACTGCTCCTTCTATCCCTGGGTTCCGAGAGCAGGGTATAAGGCCAGCCACGAATCATTCTGTGTGTACTTGTAGGCTTCAGTGTAAGTGTTGAATCCTTAGATAAGCCTAAAGTCAAGGAAATGGCAAAATATAGAGCGTCCAAGGATAGCATGTCTAGGGTAGATGGCATTCTGATAAGCATCACATATCCACGCATTTAGGGTTATTCTCTGGCAAGTGACAGTAAGCATCACCTAAGTGTAACATTCAACACATTGATATAATTTTTCAACGGATGGAAAGGAAAAGGTCCCTTTTTCTTTTATTTTCTTTCTTTTCCTTTTCTGGAAATACCAGGGATTGAACTCAGGACCTTGTATTTCCCAGGCAAGCACTTATCCTACTGAGCTATCTCCCCAGACCCTTGTCTTCTTTTTTCTAATTCGCAGAAATATGCCCTTCCAGATAGCAGCCACACTATATAAATGATGGAGGTTGATAGTGGTTATCTTAATGCTGGCATAGTCTTGGCCCTTCCACTGTCTCTGAAGACAGGAAGGTGAGGACACAGTGATGGTCACAAGGCCTGCCTGGGGTCACGCATTGGGCACCCCACTTCCAGCAGCTTTCCCTGCTGGTGGAGCTCTCCATCTCTAGAAACCTGAATCTATCCATCGGGTCAGGGGCCCTTGGGTTTCTGGTCGTCTTACTGCTTTTCTTGGCAAGTTTAATAGGAACCATGGGTCTCAATTCAGTAGTTGCCCTTTGGAGGAAGCTGAAGGTAAGAGCCACTGTGTGGCCTCCTCTTGGAACCCCAGTGTCTCTCTCTACCCCAGAAATTCATCTGCCTGGCTCTGCAGACATTCCCCATCTGTCAGGCCCAGCTTCGTCTCAGACAGGCTGCGCAACCTTCAGCTCTGAAACTGTGTTCCTTCTCTTCCATCTAAAGTGTGCAGATCCTCTAAAGCAGTGGTGGTGAACTTTTGGCCTACGCACCATCATGGGCTTTGGTTACTAATACAAGTTCTACAAGGTTCACCATCACTGCTCTCAAGTAATATGCATTTAGGGTTTAGTCAAGAGACAGGTGTAATTGGTGTAATAAAATACGAAACTTTGCTTTAAAATTTGTTTAAGTTTTTGACAGTGCAAGGAACAGAAGCCACGACCTCATACATGCCACACAAGTGATCTACACTGAGCTCATATAACCACTTTGACATAACCACAAAGGGAAACTCAGCGAGCTATTCCTTTTTTACTTTAGGTCAACTTATGTCTATCCCAAGAGGAGTTTCTAAACTAGAATGTGCTGCACATGTGTTTTCAATGTGGCCATGGCCCAAAACATCTTTCTTAGATATTTGGTGACACAGACGGGCCGAGTGTGTGTAGGCGCACATGCGTTCGTCCGTGTCTGCACATTCACACACAGTCATCACGCAGGGATGCTGACGGGCCCTAATCCGCTTTAACAGTGTAGTGAGAGATTGCGTCATGTTTTCTTTTACAAAATATGAAAACTCTCTACAGCTGCGAAGAAATAGCCTCATCACTCATCTGTGAGCCGCCTCTCTTACGGGGGGATGCGCTCTGTATCACATCAGTTCATTGCTCTCTGTGTCCTCCACAGATGCTGAAAGACTGCATGATAGATGCCATAAAACAAGGGTGTTACTTCCACAAGCAGGGGAGGCGGAGCCCTTGACAAATGAGCAATGAGGCACCAGCGAGCTCAGAAGACAGCATATCTCTCCACACTAGATGATGTGCTCTTCTCTACTGCACAGGCAGATGCACATTAGCAGTACCTAAGGAAGCCCAGGTTCGGGCATCCTCAGGCCTTTCTGCCCTTATGCGCAGTGCTCTTTAGGAATTGTGCAGGAATCAGCAATGGCTGGGTAACTTCTTTCAAGACTTTTTTTGACTGATTTTTTTAATATGTCATTCTAATATCAATTTCAAATAGTTTTGTCATTTCTGTGCTTTAAATTTAAATGATTACTCAAAAATCAGTTTAATTCCTTTCTTACAAAGTATACATATAATATAGAGTGGGTTGACATTTTCACCTAATAAGAAGTAATTGTGGTGAAAGACACTCATAAAATAGGACGAGCAAGATAGCTCAGTGGGCCAGGTTTCAATCCCAGGTACCTAATGCCAGGCTGGCCCTGTTCCCAGGCACACTGAGCCTCAACAGAGGCCGGGAATTGTGGCACACATATGTAGTCCCAGTAGTGCAAGGCTGAAAACAAGAGGATTGCTATGAGTCCAAGCTGCATAGTGAGACCCTGTACCATATATATATATATATATATATATATATATATATATATATATATATCACACTCATAAAATATTAATAGATTTAATGTTTCTTCAAACAAGCCACATCCTTTCTGTTAAACTACCCTCTGCTTTCTTTTTTTTTTTTTTTTTTTTTTTGGTCTTTTTGAGACAGGGTCTCGTTGTACAGTTCAGGCTGGCCTTGAGCTCAGTTTTGTAACCCAGGCTGGTCTCAAACTCTCACCAATCCTCCTGCCTCAGCCTCCCGAGTGCTGGGATTACAAGCGCGCACCACCACGCCCGGCTGCCCTCTGCTTTCTGAGCTGATTGAGGAGCTGTTCCTTCTTGGAATAAGATGTCCCTGCCTCAACTGTGATTTTTTTCCCTTCCCTTTTTCCAATGGAATAAAATTCACATACAGAAGTTACTAAAGAAGAGCCAGGCCTGATGGTGGATGCCTGTAGTGTTAGCCCTTTGAAGGCTGAGGCAGAAGGATTGCCAAAGTCAGCCTGAGCTGCATAGGACACTCTGTCTCCAGACAGACAGACAGACAGGCATTAATGGAGAATCAGGCCAGTCCATCCAGGAGCACATTTTCTGCCCAGTCGGTAGCTGGCTGTTAGAAGGATAGTATTTGGGATACTACTACTTCAGTAGATGCTTATAATTTCAAGGAATATCATAGTCATGGATACTGGCTTTACCCTAATAACCTGGATGATTCTTTCGAACAGTATACACCACTTGAAGTTGCCTGTGAGCTCTCTTTTCTGCCTGGAGTGCTGACGCAGTGTAGAATGCACGTTGTTTTCCCCCGAATTTGCCCACCATCCAGTGAGACAGTGTGGCCCTGTCCAGCCCTGACTCTCACCGGCTGCCACTGCAGCCCAGTTGCAGTGCAGTGAGCAGCACAGCCTCGTATGAGGGAAGAAGAGGCTGACTTCCCATGTTAGTCTCAGCTAGTACCTGCAAAAAGCACCCATGAGGCATGGCTTTACTTTCTTTCTGCTTGGAAACACACATCCCAGTGCAAACATGAGGACTCTCAAACAGGAAGCCTAGATGCATTTCTGAGCAAAACTTCCTTCCAGAAACAAGTCGCGGCTGACCAGCTGTCTCCTGCAGAGTGGTAGAAAGGAAATTAAACAATATCTGACTTGGTTAATTTGGGGGTTGCTCTTGGTGATACTAAAGCCACGGTGCTCCTTTCAGGTCTTGCTCATGGTCCCCAGCTTGTGCTCAAAGCACTTGTAGTTCAGTCCCCAATGATGTCAAACCCTTTGCATTTTATTCAGTCTGCATTCTGGTGTGTGATAGGAGACAGGCCAGCCTCTCCGGCTTCTGGATCTCTGTTTAGGGCCTTTGTGTTTTCATTTAACAGCTAAGTATATTGCATAAAGTGTTTACTGCTCAGATGACATTCTCCCACTCACTGAAGTCCCCCACAGGCCCCTGGTGCCTATGAAATTTGCCTTTTGTGTCACACACAGATTCAAGTTGCTGTCTCCTCCATTTCTCACTGGGGACAGAGAGGGCTCAAAAAGAACATGTGTCAAGATGCCTCCTAAGTAGGAAGAGCATGATTTTCTTTTTGCTTAGCATATTCTTCCCTTGCCACCCTCAAAGGGAAAAGGGGAAAAAAGCCTGCAGTCTTTCACTTACGGTCTCCTTCATTTCCTTGTAGCAGTAGCGGAGAATAATGTGGGATTGTGGGGATGGGGAAGCGCAGGACGCACACATGCGCTATTTTCATAAATCTCCTTCTTCTAGGCCCGGCAGGCCTGGTCCTCAGTCAGGCTGCAGATTTCTGCCCGCAGTGGTTCTGTGTGTGGCCCAGCCTGCCTCCTGCTCTTCTTTTGTTTTCTGCACTCCTGTGGCTCTCCCAAGAGTGTCATGCGGTCCCATTCCGACAGCTCTTCTGTCCCTGTCTGAGTCTCCACAGGACCCACACAGCTGGCATCTTGCATTGTGTTCTACCCGTAGCCGCTGATAGCACAGAATTCTTGCCTCAAGGAACATATCAAATGCTATAACATTGTCAGTGGGGCCCTTTCTTCTTCTACCACTGGGTGAGATTGGCAATCAATGAACGAGCACCTTTTATCCACTGCTCTGGCACAGGTAGGAGGGAAACATGAAGACCTGCATGTAATGCACAGTTCATCAGACGATCAGGTGACACTTGGTGTTTTGCAAGCTGTGCAGTGCTCTGACTGTAGGGCGTACACATCTGCGTGGTACTAGCTCTGTGAGTCACAGTAGCTGCTGCTTTACTGAGCCACTACTGCATGCCAGGCACCTCACGCTCATTTCTTCCTTCTAACTAAAAAGTCCTGAAACAGAGGCCTTGTATCCTGATCTTCAGTTGAAGTGATGTGCTCAGCTTGCCGTCACAGGTTCGCAGAGCTGGGATCCACAACATTCTGTCTGAGGCTGAGGTTGTCCTTTTGCCTCCCTCCAGCCTGGGTCAGGGGCAGGAGAAGGCAAAGCCGCCACTCGCAGTTCTCCATGTCTCAGCTCTGAACATAGAATGTTTTACAACAGGGAGGGGCAGAACTGTGGTGTTTTGTTTGCATATAAAAGAGAAGTAGGTCTTAAAAGTGACTTATGTTTTATAATTTACTTACTTGAATTTAGTTTTATTTATATCCTATAAAAACAAATAAAGAATAGTGAAATAATTTGTTATTTTGAATAATTCAAACATGTCTAGAATTGTCTGAAAATGGAAAGAAAATCCTTACTTTACTAATAAATTGAAGGTAAAGACCCCCTGGAAGCACTATCAAATGCTTGTTCAGTTATTAATTTAGAAGCTTAATTTTTCATTGGATTATATTTATAAGAGTTTTTGAAAAGCTGACTGGTTCCCTTGGCACTGAGTCTCTGGTTAAATGATCTCCTGTCCTCATTAAGAAGACCCCTGTGGATGCTTCTGATTAATTCTCTGATGTCTCACTTTCACTTTCCTGGTATAAGTTTTTGCTTTACAACTCAATGGTTGGCTCCAAAAACAGGAAGGCAAGTTTGACTTCATAAAAGCAACAACTAACATTTGCACAGTGGTTTCAAATTGACAAAGCAAGCCTTGTTCCCTCATATTGTCTGCCCTGGTGCTGGGGTGAGGGGTGGGGTCACAGGCCCGAGTCCCTGGCTAGGAAGCTGCCGTCATCACAGAGGAACTCTGGGCCAGGGCAGGGACAGTGTCTGCACTTTCACCCTGTCCTTGCTGCCTGGCAGGGTCCCCACTCCCGGGACTTACCCTTGATACTTCTTTTGTATCCCACACAGCTCTCGAAACAGTGCCTTAAACTTGGCCCTCAGTACACATGTGCAGTGTGCAAACATGAATTCATAGAGGATCAGTGGGAGTTAGGATCTTGTGTCTATAAAGCAAATGAGGTCAATGAACTCCTGAATTCCCAGGCACAGTGTGACTACGCACTTGTCATAGATGAAGAAGCCCTTCTTATTTTTTTCCACTGTGAGTCTTCATGACACAGGAGAGTTACCGAGCACTGCCTTGAAACTTAGAAATGTTTTAGTTAGCATTCTTAATGAGAAATGGAAAGCATTATAAAATTAAATATTTAGCCTCTGTTATCTAGAGGCTATTTATCTCTGTTATTTGATGTCTGAGCTAGTTGATTTTGGTTTGTTAGAGCTTAAAACTAATGAGATTGTGCCTTGAGCTTTGTTATTTGGTTGTCTAAGTAATAGCATAGTTCCGTGGCCAAGGGTTTCACCAGGGATCTTGCAGCCTCTTGAAAATGATATTATAAAGCAAAGGCAAGGAGTTACCAAACACCAATCAGTTCCTTTTTTTTTAACCTATAGTGTGCCAGTGTACATATAGCTTTGACTCCCTGTGATCAATTACTTGTAAGCACCACTGCCCTTGGACCAGCCTGTACTTTCTGTGAGATGGAACTTGTCAGCTAAAATAGCATTTTCTTTATTCCCTACATTTGAGAGTTTCTGAACTCAGTGTTTGACATTTAGGCATTTTATTTTCTCCCAAGCTGGACTGTAGGCCCTGTGCTACACTTGATCCTTCTCAGAGAAAGCTCTGTTTCCCCTTGGTCTCCATAAGGAAATGCTGCTGCCAGGCATGTGCTCAGGGTGTGTCAATCACAGTGAGGCGCTAGCGAGAAACTGGGAGCACAGTACACAGAATCACAAAATACATGGCATGTGAAGGAACTGACTACGTCATTCAGTAACCTAACTTAGAATACAACGTGCTAGCAAATGATTTCTTTCAGTGAGAACTCCACTATCCATAGAAGGCAAAACCATCAGACACACTAAGCCATTATCCTTCTTCCTGGCCATATTATTCAATATATTTATCTCTTACAATAGTAGAGGATTACTAAAAGGAATCCAATGAAAAATGTGCAAAGGTGCCTCAAAATGAGAGTTATAAGTACTATTTTTAGCCTGGAAAATGTCAAGTAAATAATAGTAAATAAGTTCTAATTTTTGTAAATTATGCATATACAAAAGAAACAGAAGATTTTGTAAATGATAATATAGACAATGAGATAATAGCTATCAAGAAACATCCATTTCTGAAAGTAGGTAAAGTATTTCCTAGCCTGCAGAGAAGACTTCCAAGAAACCCAAATTTGTACTCTTACTTTAACAGTTTAACTATCATAGTCTGTGGAGGTTGGCTATCTTGATTCCTTTTCTGAGATTACCCTCCCAGTTAAATTCTTTGAAACAAATGATGAAATTATTGTATTTTGTAGCGTGCCTCACTGATTATGGTCTCATCCTAAAATTTACAATGCGTTCTCTGCATTACTGCCAGTGACTGTGGAAAGCCTGTTTCCATGGCTTCCTGTGCCTTGCTACGTTGGCATTAGATGTTCCCAGGTTTATACACATACATATGGCTAGCAACTCAGGTTACTTATTCAAGTTTTGTTTCTTGATTGAAAATATATTTAGAGGGGGAAGTCCTGATATATTTATTTCTAACCTCCAAATCTCCTGCTACATATAGTAACACATAGACAGGCTGAATACTTATTGTAACACCCCCAAAGCCACTTTTTTTCCTTTATTATGAAACCAAATTTTGGTCAGCTGAGATCAAGTTGTCCACATAACATGGCATTATGGTCAGTGAACTGTCACAGACAAGAGTCAAAATATAAACACTGAACATTTCTACAGCAGCTTAGAGCAGGGATTAACTTGGATCACCTAGTCTTCTGCTTTTAATGAAATTCTCTCCCTTGTATTTTCATGTTTGGGAGAGAGTCCAAAGTTATCTCATGGTAATTTAGTTAGGCAGTGCCCTCAGGGGATGTCACAGGCTTCCCTGACCTCTCCAGAGAGAGACACAGTGGAGGGATGAGGAGAATTAAACATTCCTGAGAAATTGGAAAGCAGCAGCCCCCAGAGAATTTGCAGGGAAACTCGCTCCAGACCCGGCTGCCAGAGACTGGAGTCACCTTTTCAGCACTTGTTTGACGTCTCTCTCAGTCCCATCTGGCTTGACTCAGAGGTCAGCGTGGGGACTGGGAGAGGTGGCAGCTCGGAGGAATTCAGGGGAGGTCTCACCGTAGCGCGCTGTTTCCGTTGCTTGCTGTGCAGTTGTGCACTCCCAAAATGGTGCGCCGAGCACAGGGCTGAGGCGATGCTCCGGCACACGGCCATGTGGCTTAGCTAGCTTTTGTTCTCTGAACTCCAAATTTATCTTATATGAGCTGGTATCTTAATATCTCAAGTAAGGAGCTCCCTGATTTTGATGGCTGAAAGGTGACTGTTGTTGTTTCTTATTGCAGCGGACTTCTGTGACTAATTATTTTATAATTATATTAGCTATCTTACAAAAGGACATTTTCTCTTGTGCATTTAATGAAATGTGTTTCCGTTCTGAAGTCAATATTCCCCTTTGTGATTTATTTTTTCTTATATGAAGAGTATTTGGAAAGTGAGAAAATAAAAAATTAAATGTGGAATATTGTAAGGATGTCTAGGAGGCCACATATTATAATTTGTCCATTTTATTTTCTACTGAACTAGGTAAGATTCAGGATGCCCCGCAGGGATGTTCTAAGGAGAAGGTCTGCGGGTCCTTCCTCGATGTTATACTTAGATTCCTCCAGAAAACATACTCTTCAGCTCCTGCAGCAGGCAGATTTGCTAAGCAGGCTGGCCTGCTTTATCAAAGCCACCCCTGGAGTCACCATACTGTTAAATTCTGAGTTTTTTAATTCAACACAGCTGTTGGTTTTAGTGCATCAGATATGTGACTGTCCTGGCACATGCAGACAGTGGGTAGGCCCTGTGGGCCTGCTGCGAGGTCCTCGTGTGAGAGCGGGCAGCTGGGTACATGCCCATAGTGGCTTCACAGTCATCCCCAGCAAGTGACCGAGGGAGGAGCCCCAAAAAGGAAATCACTTGGGTTCAGTAGAAAGTCACTCATGGCCATGGGAAGGCAGATGTGGAGAAGGGACGCATGTTGCAAGTTGGCTTCCACGGTGGCTCTCCAGATTCTTTCTTCTCTATAGTGACCTCGAGGCACTGGCCTGTCCCAGGCCATTAGGAGTGCCTCTTGGGAGCCCTGGTTCCATTTGTCCCTAAAACCCAGATGAGTCCATCAGCCCTTAAAACTTCTGTGACCTTTTCTTGTCCAGTTCAGTTTCCAGGGATTCAGTGTGATACCAGCAATGGGGGCAGTTCCCTAACTTCCCCTAGCTTCTCCAGCAAAAACAAAAAGAGAAAGGTTTGGCAAGATAGCTCAGCAGTCTAAAGTACCTGCCTAGGCAAGCTTAGGCAAGCACAGGGACCATGGTTCCATCCCAACACCACATGCTGTGCCAGCCCCATCCCCAGGGTGGGCTGACTGAGCCAGAGTCTGGGCATGGTGGCGCATGCCTGTAACCCCAGTTCTGAGGAGGCTGAAAATAGGAGGATCACTGTGAGACCAAACTGCATAGTGATACCTTGTAACAACCAAACAAACAAACAAAACACACACACACACACACACACACACACACACAAACAGTAACAAAGCATTTAGGAGGCTGAGGTGGGAAGATTGCTGTGTTTGAGGTCAGCCTGAACTGTATAGTGAAGCCCTGTTTCAAGAAGAGAGAGAGAAAGAAACAGAGAAAAAGAAAGAGACAGAGACAGACAGACAGACAGACAGAGTACTAATTGTGGAAAGAAGTGTGTCAGTGCAGTGAGTGAGGGTTGCTTGTGACCAGAACCCCTTGTAGAGATGAAAGCTGCTCTGTCCCTACAATGCCCACCTCTCCTTTCATGTACATTTTCATAAAGCCTCATCAGATGTTTTGTGCAGTGATTGTGTACAAGGATGCAGCCCAAGGGCATCTGTACCTCAGCCCTTGGGACAAGGACAAGCCAGGGTAGGTCAGAAGTCCTTCCAAGCCCAAGCCTGTCTCCACCCGCTGTGCCCAAGGAGTTAAAGGGCTCTGAGCCCTAACCCCTCCGGGAGTCAGTGGGCACTGGGAGGAGTCTGGCACAGGCTGTGTTTTCCTGGACCTGCTTATCAAAACCAAGCTTCTGCTATTTCACTTCGAAGGGGTGGATTGGGTGGAAAACTGGCCCAGGGACCAGGAAATTCGCCTCTATTCCTGCTCGGCCGCTGTGTGACCCTGCCACAGAGTCACCCTCTGAGCGTGTCTCAGTTTCTCTATCTGTAAAATCAGACAGTGAGATGAGTGTTGTTTCTGAGGCACACTAGGGAGACCCTCAGTTGATTTTCACTGTCACTGTGGCAAAGGAAGGCTTTTGGGGGCTCAGCTCTGCTCCCTTCCCGGGCTGTCCTGTTCTGGTAACTTCTTATCTGTTCCAAAGGTTTTCAGACCACAGCCCTGGCGGCCTCTTAATGGGCTGTGTCCCACCTAACCTTGTTAACACCATCCTGGCCAAAATAAATACTGAAGCTTGGAAATCCTTAGACTAAGATAATTAGGAAAATGATGTTGAATGAAAGACGGCATTAGAATTACCATTGTGCTCAAGTTAGAATCTGGTTTCAAACAGCATAATCTCTAGCGAAGTGATCTGTTTTAAAAGGTTTTTGTTTTATTTTATTTTGTTTTGGTTTGGCTTAGTTTCTGACTTTCAGAAGATTTAATTTGTTTAAATATATTTACTCTTCAGTTCAGCCCCATGTAGGGTTTTTCTTCTTCACTGAGAAGTCATGTTGTCAACACCTGTTTACTGTTTGAGAATACTTTCAGCAAAGAAGCACTTTTTAACAATAATTAATGTAACCGACTTCACAATATGAGAGCACCCAGGGAACATCTACTAATGCAGCATGGGCTTACTGCCTTTAGGCATGGAGATCACATGTAAGATGCATGCAGATGAACTGTGGGGGCCTTACGCTCTTCCCAAACTTGAATGCACCTACCTCTTTTGAGCAGGGAAGCAGAAATTCTTAAGGTAGAAAAGTTGAAACCCTAGATTCTGTTCTAAAACACATTTTTAAAAAGGAATTAATGCTCCAAAAGACATTGTTTTTCTGTGTGGTGTGATAATAGTCGGTGGAATTATCACATCGTATCTCCACAATCATTACGGTGCACCAATCCCTCAGGCATTAACCCAGGAATTTTCTCCAATAATATTATCATTTCTAATAGCAAGAACATTTGGTAGATCACACAGTGCTTTTAATATATTATCTGGTGGGATATCTAAAACCCCACAACCTGAATAAGAAAACTGGGGCAAAATAAGGAAGTTGTCTAAAGCCTCATGCTGAGCAGCAGAGCCCAAAGCACGCAGACCGCGGTGCGCTCTGTCATGACATGCTGCGGGGATGGGTTGCCTCGTTGCCGTTCCCTGGAGAAACGCTACATGTGGAAGGACCTGCAGACGTGCAAGGCACCCCGCGGCTGGTGGTGCCCTCTGGGCTCTTGCCTGCCTGTGCCGGTTGTGGTTTCCCGTGCAGGTCTTCCGTGTTTGTGCCCCTGTCCCAGCACACGCAGCATTAGGGAGTTGTCTCCCTCTCATGCAAAAGTATACTTGCACTCCAGAAAGGCCTCCAGGGCTGCCGGTGCTGTTTCCACTGCTGGAACATACAGTTTCAAGCAAACAAAGGCTCACAATTTCTTTCTTTTTTTTTTTTTTTTCCACTCCTTCACTCTTAACCTCCAGCCTGAGTGGCACCCCAAGAAATAGAGCTGGACAAGAACCAGGCAGGTCTGGGAGCCTCTCCTTAGCTGCAGCCCTGCTCTTCCCTCTACTCTCTTTCTCTCCCCTCCCCTCCCCTCCTGTTCTCCCCTCCTTTACCCTTCCTTCCTCTTCCTTTTTTCTTTTTTGAGATGGAGTCTACTTAATTGTCCATGAAGGACTTCAACTTGAAATCCTCTTGCCTCACACTCCAAAGTTCTGGGATGGTACGCCAGCCTGCACCATTGGGCCCAGCACCATGGTAATCTTGTCTCAGACCCTCCCACCTGGCCACCTGCATGCCTGGGCTCCAGCAGGTGGCGCTGTTTTCCCCGTGTGAGCAGCACCAAGGTGCCCTACAGGGTGTGGGTGCCCTCAGTCTTAGGAGCAGGGGCCAGTGCACATCCTGTTTTCATGTTCTTAGAAAACTTAAATTAACCTGTGGGAGTCATATAAACGACGTACCTCATTGCTGTGCAGATCTCTGTGCCACCAGGATTATGTAGACATCCCATCCCTACCACCCCAGGGCAGTGAGAGAATCTGCAGCTCATTTATTGATAGAAAAATTTTCATCACTCCTGTTTTTACTGAATGTGGGTGCGCAAAGAGCAGTTCATGTGCAAGAGAAAAAGGGGTCAGCTGTGCTGCCATCACAGACATGTGTGCTCATTTGCACCCAGGGTATGGGCTTCCCTGTGCACACACAGGCTGCAGGCCTTTGCTACATGGTGATCAGCACACTCTTGGGAGAGCCTGGGTTGGCCCCCTGGCCTTGTGGACGTTTCTCAGAAGGCCTTTCCCTGAGCTCCGGCTCCTTCACTTGGGTGGCACTCCATTCCAGGGGGCACAGCATTGGCCCTTGTCTTGGATGAGGCTCCCATTTCTGTTATATCTCTAACCACCCATGTCCCATGCTTGACAGAGGTGACTCAAGTGGGCCCCAAGCCTCCTGCTTTGCGCTGTGTTTTCCTCCTGATGTAGGAAGAGTGCATAAACAGGAACCAGGAGTGGGAAGGGGCAGGATCTTTGCAGTCTACTGTGTCTGCAAGAGCTTGAAAAGTAGACCAGATATGTGGACTGCATGCATGCTAGTATTTCTAAATCACTAGCTTTCTAAAATACAGACTTACAATATTGAGAGCAAATGTTCACTTTTTTTTTTTTATTCTGTAGAGTCATAAGTCAACAATCCTGAGTTGTCAGAGAAAAGACAAAAATATTAGGCTGCACATTTAAGATTTAGTTCTATGATGTTTTCAATTTAAGACTCTGAACTCTCTGCTACTCCTCCAGTTCTCTCAAAGCTGTACATTGAGCACTTCCTTCTGAAGACCCTGTGCTGCCGGTCTTCCTGGGAAGGCTCACATCAAGACGTCAGCATCTGGCTTTTTGTAAACACCCCTCAAAGCGCTCTTTCTCTGAAAGTTGGAGGCCAAAAGAATGAAGCAGAAATCCTCTCCAGGCCAAGAGTTGCATCATCAGTCCCGTGTGATCAATAAGTACATTGTGGTGGTGATTTCATAGCTGATTAACTTACGTGTCGACAAGCCAACACTTGACTTGCAAGGCTGGTCTGGCTGCTCGCGCTATGAGCATGGCCTTTGCTAGCCTGCCTGGCAGCACGCTCTGGCTGCCAGTCGGACTGCAGCTAGGCATGGCCCTCAGTTTCACCATGAGTAACGTATCAGCCCAAGCCTGCTCTCTGGGAAAGGGCAGCTGTCTCTTCAGGCAACACCAAGTGACAAGATCATTAGTGCTAGGGAGGGAAAAGCCAAATGGAAGACTGCAGTGGAGATGTGGCCCATGGCCTGTGGAACTTTGTGGAGAGGGCCAACCTGGTGTGACCGGCAGGGTAGATGCAAGCAGTGGCGCCAAGCAGCAAGGGCGTACTAGGGAGAAGTCTGAGGGGCAAGACTCAGGAAACAGCCGTGTGCTTGTCAGCTCACCTTTGGGACACAGCTTGCTCCTTGGCTTTTCTGTAATTAGTTTCTATCGTGCCTTTTAATCCATGTCAGAATCTCAGACCTTCCTCCCAGAGCTTTTATTTCTGTCTTGCAAACTTTCTGTCTCATTTTTAAGGAAATGAATTCTTCGAGTCCAGTTCTGTTGTCTCTGACACTTATAATCTCCCCCGTCAAAGGGTAAATAAATCATTGTGTACTTGGGAAAAAACTGGCAGGAAAGCAGAATATGTTAAAGTCTCTTGCTTTTCATTGGAAGTAAGGTTTCCCAACTGGGGAATCTGTTTTATTTTGCCTCTGGCTAACATCTGAAGATCAGTAATAAAGCTCTATGCAAATACTTTCATGTATTAAAAGAACAATATTTTGACACTCATTGACACAAGCAAAAAAATACAACACTAAATTCATGTTCATGAAAACAATGAAGACATTGTTCACTCACTTGAAGTGAATGTGAAAAATGCTATGTTATGTCAACAGAAAGGGGCGATGCCGAGTTCGGCCCTTTGCTGTTGCCCAGCCCTTTGCTTTGCTGCTCCTTGGGTGAGAATAGATACTTTTCTCTTTTAACAGCATCATGTATTTGTTGATCCTTGTCAAACTACTGAAATTTATAATCACTGAAAAAGTAATGTTCATTCTCCAAAACCTGATTATTTAAGTTTCTCTAAAGATTTTTTAAAAATATTTTGGAACTTTCAAATACTGAAGAAGTTAAATGTTTTCAAAATATGAATTTATTATAGGCTTGTTTTTCTACTCATTCATCTTCATTTCATCTTGAATTATACAGACTTAAATTTAAAAAAAAAAAATCTCCCTTGACTATGTATGTATGTTTTAAAATAATCAAATTTATAGGAGTGCTCTTGATTCTTGGTTTAAATCTTGGAAAATAAAGGAGGCTTTTTCTAAAGTTATGGTAGCGTGGATAGGGGAGGGTTTGCTCTAAATTGCTGGTTTTGTACATAGTGCAATTTCTTTTCCTTTGTCACTGCACACGGATGTCTCCATCACAGTCCTTATTCTCCCACATGTCACTGGCTTCCCTTTTCAGCAGTACCAACCGAGGAAACATAGAGGCAGCATGGAGGAAGTCACTTGTACCACAGACCTGGCAGGGTCACAGGCAGGACAACTATATAAGAGTAATCTGACGTCCCAAAATGCAAAGCTGTTTATAATGAGATGTTTTTACACTTCAGAATCGAAAATTAAAGGAAGCAGGGTTAGTCTAATTCCTTTCAAGCCTGTTTCCCAAAGTACCACGGGGAAGAGTGACTGCACCATCCTGGTCTGAGGAGTGAGGGCCCTGTGGGAAATGGTTGGGGCCGAGTGTCAGTGCAAGAGTCAAAGGACACTCTGAGTCCCATTATGAGGTGGCCCCTGCCTAGCTCAGCACCTTCAGAGGAGCCAGGGGGAGGCCCACAGCCATGCTGTGCTTCCTCCCTCCTCCAGCAGGCACTGCCCCCACTAGATGGGTCTGGCCAGCCAGGTGGGCACCTGGCCTGTGCCTCTGGCATAGCTGGCACAGGAGCAGAAACCAACCCTAAGAAATTCAGCAGAGAGGGACCTGTCGTGAGGAACCTCAGACTTCACCAGAACAGAAATCGAAATTCGCTTCTCCCCTTCTGCTCCCCTGTGGCCAAGGGCCCCTTTTTGGAGTGTCCTCTGGGCATCAGCAGGAGGGCTCCAACCACAGGTGCTAGGCAGCAGATGCACAGCAGCAGTATTTGACACGGTTCCACTGGCCCAGGCTCTGTCCTGTCCTACCCATGTCCTTGGGACTGGCCCCATGGACACCGGGTTTCCATGCCTGACAGGGGCTTGTGGGCAGGAGGACAGGACAGACAGCCTGGTTCGAATCCACTGCCTTGGATATCGCCTTCAGCTGGCATGGAGTGGGGATAGTCTTAGCAGGAAGAAGCTCTAGAAAGGAGCCACACCTGCCAGCAAAGGAAACTAACTTCCTGGAGTCAGTGTCCACAGACTCTCTCTTCAGGCAGATGCTGACCCTTTCTCCTAGATGTGTTGGGAGTCCCCAGCCAGGGCAGTGCCTGCATGAGCCCCCATACCCCAGCACAGGCCTGGCACTGGGGGGTGCTCCCCAAGGACCTGCTGCTGCTGGGCAGGCCTCCAGGCTAGCCTGCAGCAGTCCAGAGCAGCATGTATAATCGAGTGCTGTGGGAAAATGCATGTTAGGGCAGTGCAGAAGGAACAGGAAGGGGAGGTTGAGGCTTTAGCCCTGCGCAGGCGCTGAGTAGGTGTGTGGCGTTGGGCGTCTCTTAACCTCTCTGGTTTCAGTTGCTTCATCTGCATAATGCATGCAATGGAACGAGCGCCGCTCTGAGGCCCCTTCCAGCTATAAAATTCTGTGGCTGTGACTAACAGACTCAGGCTTCATTCACTGCCCCACCCTAGCGGCCTTCCCTCGCCGTGCCATTCCTGGGTGCAAGAGTTCGGTCATGCAGGTGAGCTAGATCCTCCCAGGCACCATGAATGTGGAGCTACGCAATCGCTGCCACCATCGTTGGCCCATGATGAATACCAGTTTATCACAAATCACCGCTCATTCCTGCTAAATGTCAGTTCTAGGGTCCCAGGAGCTCTTCCAGGCACTTTATACATATTATCTAACTTAACCCTAAAACAGCCCGATGGGGCAGGGTCTTGGTTTGCCAAGCACATGAAGACTGAGTAACTCACCAGAAGCTGTCAGCTTGGAGAACAGAGCCCTTCCTCCAGAACTTTCCCTAGTGACACTCCCTGGCCTGTTACCAGCACCTCAGGGGCCAGAGCCCACAGCCATGTTTTCTCTTGCAGCTGACTCCAGTGCAGGCTGCCCCTCCCTTGCCCACCAGTGCCCAGAAGCTGTGTCCCTGGGTCCACCTGCTGCCATAGAAGAGGGGTGAAGTCTTTCTGTGGAAAGACTCATTCGCCAGTGCCCATAACTCTGAGCAGGTTGTGCTACTTAACAAGCTGGCTCTCTCCTGGCCATCATCACTAATGAAATCACAGTGCAGGTCAGGAGGAGGTGGACAGTCACAAAGAGGAAAGAGGAGGGGGCATTCCTCCAGATGTCCTGCAGGGAGGCAAGGCCCTGGCAGCCTGTGGGCAGGCTGAGCAGGTAGGGCTGGGCAGTGGGTCGTGCAGGGAGTCACACACTGTCTGGTGAGGGAAGCACAAGCCGTGTGTGGCTGCAGAGCAGTGAGGGAGCCTTCTGGACCGAGATGCGTTTGAACACCAACACCTGCTGGACCTCAGAGGCTCATTCAGAGAGAGGCAGGGAAGCACCTCAGTAGCACTCTTTATCAGAAGGGTAACATCCTAGATCTGTTGGGTAAAGCTAAATAGTAAAATCGGCTCCATCCTTTCTTTATACTTTTAAACACGACTAACAGAAAGTGTTGGAATATATATGTGGCCCACGTTATATTTCTGTCGGCAGTACTGTTTGACATGATCTTACAACATCATATCTATGTTTGTGTGTGAGCGTAATACAATAGTGTATAATTTTGCTTACTGGCAACAATGATTGTCAACACCAGAGAACTATTCAACATGGAGGCGGAGGTCGATAAGCTGGAACTGATGTTCCAGAAAGCTGACTCTGATCTGGATTACATTCAGTACGGGCTGGAATATGAAATCAAATCTAATCATCATGGTTCAGCAGGAGAGAAAAATCCAATAACTCTCTTAAAAGAATTGTCAGTGATAAAGTCTCCATACCAAACTTTGTATGCACATTTTAAACCTGTTGCTATTGAACAGAAAGAGACTAAGAGCCGCACTTATACTACTTTGAATAAGACTGTGGCTGGGATACAAGAACTACCAAAGCAAACATGTGGAGCTGGTACCACTGACTGAAGAAGAAAAAGCTGGAGCAGAACAGTTAAAGTCTTACATGCCACATGTGTGAAGAAATGGAAGTGCAAAAGAGAACTCTAATGAAGAAGAGATTAATTCCAGAGAAATATAAAAAGATGTCTTGTTAATAGTTCATGAGTATAGATGGGGGGGTCAAGGAGGAGGAGGAGTGACTCCTTGGTTTGAGCGACTAGGGAATGATGCCTTTCATAAGAGAAGGATTAAGAAGGGCAGATATTAATAAAATTTAGCCAAAGGGTGGAGTGGAAATAAAAGGATATATATACATATACAGTTTTATAATTTTAATTAAGGAAGTCCCTTACTACTAATTTTGTATCTGTCTTCTTTTTGTAATTATTGGGATAATAGATGTTCTGGTTTATCATAAAAGAATGTACAATTTTAGTCTGTCATTGAGTGAATGTACATTGGGAATTAAAGTATACTATAAGGAAAAAAAAAAAAAAAAAAAAAAAAAAAAAAAAAAAAAAAAAAAAAAAAAAAAAAAAAAAAACCACACCAGAAAGGTCATGGAAAGGCCAGAGCTGGCTTCCCATGGACAGGTTTAGGTAGCACAGCTGGGAATCAAGAGCAGAGAGACAGACAGTGGGTGATCAGGTGTGGGTAAGTGGAAAGAAACTTCCTCCAGCATACCAGGGCTTTTAAATTGTTTCCACCGGACCAGGAGCTAATTCTAGAAGGGCTTACCTGGAGAGTCAAGTGGGAGCGGATAATTGGGAACACCTGGCTGACGTAGGTGTCTGGGTGTGCTCCGGGAAGCAGCACTTCTGGGAAGTGTGTGGTGACAGCGCTGATGCCTGTGCCAAAGCAGAGCATGTATCAAATTACAACAAACCAAAGGTGAGCATCCATATTGCGAGTGCCCAGCTGTGTGAATTATCCTTGCCCTCAGGAAAACTCAGCGCCGGATGATGGTACAGAGATGGTCATGCATAGGCACTGCCAGGCCAGGCATTTGTGTTAACACCAGTCATGGTTTTGCTGCCCCAGTGAAACATGTAGCCTGTGTTATATCTTTACAGCCCATTGTGGTAGAGTGTTCTGGAAATGGCTGCAGTGAGGCCACCCTTCCTCCTGGGAGTGGGAGAGGATGTCCTCTCTGATTTGGAGCTCGCCCTCTAATGACTGCTATAGGTGGGACGTGACCCTGCGCCTTTGCAGGGCCTTCAGCCTGTTGGTGGTGGGAGCCACCATATGAAGAGACCTGGGCTAAGGCTGAGTAATTGTGAGGGACCAACGTGGAGAAGGGCAGTGGCCACAGGGAGGAGAACTGTGGCATCTGCAGCCCCAGGCAACCAACCCTGGGGGAGGCCTGGCCAACACCTCTAGGACTGAGCTGAGTTACCACCATAAGCCCCCAAAGCCTGGGCAGCAAAAGGGCTGCCGGCACTCAGTGTGGATGGTTGATCAGACCCCAACAGGCTTCATTTGTGAGCGCCTCTTTCTTTTATACATGATGTTCATGGTCATATGACTATACGTGTATATTGTGTTTCTACTCTTATTCTTTACACACTCATTTGTAATGTATGTGTTATGCTAAGCCTTCAACCCAATGAGTTACACAGGCTTTTCCTTTGTTGGAGATACTATGCTTTGAAAGTAAATACATAAGGAAATATTTGTAAATGATTGAATTATACTCATTCAATACTCCTTCCTTGAAACCCTCTTAAGAATAAGAAAAATTACCAAAAAAAAAAAAGCCACCGTGGTGGTGCGCCCCTATAATTCCAGTACTTGTGAAACTGAGGCAGGAGGGATGGTGTGAGTTCAAGACCAGCCTGGGCTACCAAAGTGAACTCAAGGCCAGCCTGAACTGCATAGTAAGACCCTGTCCCAAAAATACAAGAAAGAAAGAAAGAAAGAAAGAAAGAAAGAAAGAAAGAAAGAAAGAAAGAAA
>PVJA010001694.1:102570-120921 GCA_004027025.1 Myocastor coypus | reverse complement strand
AAATTTTTAAAAAGCAAAATCTCTTCCTCTGCACGAAGCCCTTTCCCATAAGTAAGGTTTTTGCTTGAGCTCTGTAACACTGCACTCCTGAGCTTTGCCCTGAAATCTTACAAAACCAAGATTTGGCTCTTTTATAATTCATAGCATGTGATGTTTTCAATCCCTGAATTTTTTTTTTTTTTAAGAAAGAGTTATTATGCCCTTCAGTTCTGCTGCATGGGACAGAGTGTGTTTTTCTATAAAAGCTAAGGATTTAGGCTTTTTGAGTAAGTCAGGTGCCTCTGTTCTGCTCTTTCAGAGCAAAACTAAACCAAAAAATGCAATCAAGTGTCACCTTTTTAAAGCTAGTAGCATGTGGGACCAGACTAAATCAGTAATAACTTTGAGTTATGGACTCTACTTGAAAGAAATACAATTTTATTGCTTTCAAATATACATAAACTCGAGTTAGGCTAATCAAGTGGTGTGTGAAAAAGGCCCTTTGAGGATTTTCTTCAGCATATCAAGAAGCACGGGGCCTCATTATCACAGTTCACTGACTAATTAATATTCTCTGATACCACCAGATTGTTCTATTACATGAATGCCGCTGGCTTATAATTATCTGACAAGCACCTCTGGTTTATTTTTGTTTCACAACAATCCTCCTACAGCATATCTTACAAGTAGGTCCATGTTAGTCATTTTTCAATCCTCTACTTAATTTTAAATTTTCTTAATAAAGCTTAAGCTCGATCTTACCCCTTTATACTCAGGGTTTAGAGGGAATCCAAGCATAAGGTGAGCCTGGCTTGACGATTTCTCTCAATTAACTGTAGTTTAGTGAAGTAAACAGATTAAAAGAAGAACCAGGCAATATCCAAACTTCTAGCTCTCTGATCCAATTTTTTTTTCTTGCATTAGGGCTCAAATAGATACCTCAAGAGGTCAGATTAGGATAAAATAGGCTTTAAATATGAGTATTCTACTTATTTTTGCTCTGTAAACAGAAAAGCACTGTTCAAATATTAGGTATTGTTATTGCAAAGTTTGGATTAAGGAAGCCCAAATTCATGAGGAGTTTTTCTTTAATGAGTGAAAAGAATTTGTGAAGCCAGATCCCCCCTCCCCACACACAGGGGAACCACTCCTTGTAAGTCAGAAAGGTTTTGGGGAGGTCCTCTGTGCTTGGCAGTGACATTGCTCTGTTTGCAAAGTGGAGTCCCTGGTTTAGGACAGAAAGAAAGAAAGAAAGAGAGAGAGAGAGAGAGAGAGAGAGAGAGAGAGAGAGAGAGAGAGAGAGAGAGAGAGAGAAAGGAAGAAAGGAAGAAACAAATAAAAATAGATAAATAAATAAAACACCTCACATCTCCTTGAAGATCCAAATTCCAATCTGCCTCCTCCCCAAAACATGGTACGATCATCACTTTTAGTTGCTCCTCAGCCTTCTCTGGTTGATGGGAGCGCATATCCAGATGACATCCAACAAGAAATTACTGCAAACCTTTGAAGGTGAAAACATTGTTCTGGGGCCTGGGGTGAGCAGTTAAAAGGAAGTGGAGCTTGAGCTGGAGAGAAGCCCAAAGATGAATCCAATTGGGGAGCTTGCCCAGGCCTCAGGAACTCATAATTAGCTAAAAAAAAAAAAAAAACTGAACATTTGCACCATAGAACTCACTTGATGGTGAGTCCAAAAGATACCAAGAGTTGAGAAAGGAGAGATTGGTTTTGACTCGAAGCATCCAGGAAGGCTTCTGAAAGGCAGAAGTCTAGCTGAATCTTGTATCCAGTCTAGGGAGGAAGCCAGCTCTGTGATTAGATCTAAGCTGGTGAGCTCTGGTATAGTTTTGGGCAGTACAGGGATGAGCAGGAAAGCTAGATTTCGTAGTGCATGGGAGGGTGCCCTATTAGAGCAGATAGAAATCTGTGTCCGTACTTAACAAAACTTTACAAAAGTCATTCTTCTTTACTTAAATCAATTTAATCCGGATTCTGAGTCCCTAAGTAACCAAGCAATTGGAAGATCCCATCTCAGCCATGACAGGCTGCCCTCCCTGAACCTAGAAGTGAGTGTAGGATTCTTGTAGGCTCTACAGAAGAGGGAGAAGAGGTCTCCATGTTCTACTGGATGACAGTCACTCCTGAAGCCCACGGTTTTGAAGCTTCAGTGATCACTTGAACACGTGCTATTTCTGGCTGATAGTGAGGTGTGAGTATTTTTGCCTTGGCAGTATTTCATCAAAGCCATCGGAGGTCTCTCACCTTCCTGGGGCTTTGTCTGAGAGGCATGCACTCCTAGGGCTTATAACACACCTCTCCATTTTTTGGAAATATTACCCTATCCCCCTTGATACTGTGTTCTTGCTCTTGCTTTAAGGTATAATAGCATTTGTCCATTCAGGCTGCTGTAACAGAATACCATCAACTGGATAATTTAAACAAGACATTTATTTTCTCACAGCTTTGGAGGCTGAGAAGTCTACAGTCAAGGCACTGGCTGACGTGGTTGTTAGCAAGGGACGCTTGCATACAGTTGCCTTCTCACCGTGTGCTCACAGAGCCTTCCCTGGGTGCTGCACATAGAGAGCTGTCATATGTCTTCTGGCAAGGACACTAATCTCATCCTATAGGACCCATCCTCATGACCTCATCTAAGCCCACCTATCTACTAAAGGCTCTACTTGCAAATTATTTCCCATTGGCATTCATAAATTCAATGTGTGAAATTTGGAGAGACCCAAGCATTCAGCCAACAACAACAATAATAATAATATCTACAGTAAATAGTAAAACTTAAAGAGTTTTGCAAATGGAGGAAAGTTGTTAGCTTTGCACTGCAAAGAAAAGTAAGGCCCAGCTCTCAGTTTGCAGCCCAGGCAGAAGACCGGAAAGCCTTGAACAAAACTTGAAGTAGAAACATCTCAGGAAAGGTATGAGCTGCATGTTTTACAGCATTTCTCAGATAGTTGCATTTTGCTGGCATTTATCTCTTTATTTGGATAACCTTTTGAACCCAATTGTACTGCATGTACCTTGAGGTCAGTAAATCTGTATTTGCTTCTTTTTATCATCTATGGTACTTAGACAAGTTGTTTTATCAAAGAAAGTGCTTGGGACTATTTGTTGAGTGATGGAAAATGTTCTCTAAGACCACCCAGTGTAGCATCGTGTGCTAGACTTGTATGGAGAAAGCTATGTGGCATCTTGTTCATAAAACATTTCCAACCAGAGTGCATACATGCACACCCCTCAAAGCACAAATGAATAAGGCTTCATAGCTCTGAGGCAGTTTCTTATTTTGCATTGCATCCTTTTGTTATTAAACAATGGAGAAATTAGCATCTCTCACCACTGGAAAATGTTCTAATCTGTTGGATAGTATTCCCAGACAACTTACCCACAGAAGTCTGATCAGCTAGAGAAGAAGCCATATTTCCAAAGGTTGCTGTGGCCGAGAGCTGGGAGGAGCACAACTTGGGTGGATCGTTATTATTATAATCAAGCAAACCTTTCTTCCCATAAGTACACACATAGACATGTAAAGACCAACTATAATCCTAAAGAGATTGTATTGTTAGTTTCCTGTGGCTGTTACAACAAATTACCACAGACTCGGTGGCTTAAAGCAACAGGACTGTCTTACAGTTTTGAATTCCAGGATATCAGAGCCCCTGGAATAAAATCAAAGTGCTGACAGGGCCAGGCTCCCCTGCTCTAGGGCAGAACACATGCCTCGCCTCTTCAGCTCCCGGTGGCTCTGGGATTATTCAGTTTATGGCTGTGTTGCTTAAGTCGTGGGCAAGGTCAACATCTTTGCATCTCTTTCTCCTCTGTTTAGAAATTCTTTCTGCCACTCCTCTGTGGAGGGATAGGTAATTACATTGTAGGCTCTCTCAGGTGGGTCGCCTGCAACAGTCCCAACCTCAAGATTCCTAGTCACATTTGCAAAGTCCTTTGTGGTCACATTCATAATGTACTGGATTAGGATATGGCTGTCTTTTTTTATTCTACCACAGATCTATTCATATTATCAACCCTAGCTCTCTCCTAATTATCATAATTAATGGAACAATTAGCCAGTGTATAGACGATTTGGGCTGTTGTCTTTCCTCTCTTTTCATTTCCTCTGGTCACAGCATCCTAGAAGTTGGGAGATAAACGCAAAGAAATCAATTTAACAATGACCAGCTCTGGAAAAAGGTTAATAAGGACTTCAATTAATTGGATAAAATGAAAATAATATTACCTGGGATTTGTTTGTTTCTTGCCCAATTGAGCTCAGATAATCAAGAATCAATAATACGCGTCAAGCTAAGAACCCAGAGGTAGACCAAATAAATTCTTTATTTTCTTTGGGTTTTTCTACTGCTAGTTAGGCAAATTACAAATTACTGAGCCATGTGGAAGTTGATTATGAAATCTGACCTAATGGGTGGGAATCTCAGCTCTGACTGTTTATTCTGGATTTATCATGACCTGTGATTTAACTTCACTGAGAATTCTGAAAAATGAAAAGGGCGATTATATGAATTTTCTTCATGGTATGCTTGGATCTTTAAAGATACCAAATCTGATGAATTTATACTAGAAAACATATGCTAAGTGCTTTTGTTTCTAATAAAATATTTGATACTTTGGACTTAAATATACCCTAACTCATGCACTCATTTATCTGTGTATTCAGCAACTGTTTGCTCAAGGGTAGACATGTGTCTGCTGCTGTTCTGGTTGCTGGGTTACCTTAAAAGTCAGTGCCTCGTCATCCTCCTAATGCATAACTTAAATATTGGCAGACCTAATTTAATTTGTGTACATTGCTTTCCCTCCTAACATTCAAAGAAAGAGGGCTTTAGAGCAATCTTAAGTTCATCCTGGCCTTGGTTCATGCCTGTGAGTCGGGCAGCACTGGCAGTGCCCCGCTGTGCACAGAAGAGCCTCTTTCTGGTTCCTCCCCAAGTTGGCTGCCTTGGAAGAAACTCAAGGGTTGCTGCATGCTGGGATGGAACCAGAAAGGTGCTCACTCCTTCCATAGGTTGAAAAACACACAGGAAATGAAGATCTGATCCATTTACCAGTTGATCAAACTGATAAAGAGAGTCAACCAAAATCATTCTAACTCTTGGAAGGAATTTGTCCATGTTTTATCAATGTAATGCATCCGTCGCGTGAATAGATACCATGTTAAATGGCTGGTTAACATACCTCTATGATTTTTAAGCATAGGCACAAACTCAAATTTTACCTAGTTGTAGGTTCTGTTTGTTCTGTATTTCCACTAAGAGCCCTCTTGGTGTGCTTATACTATTAGGTACTTTTTATAAGCATCCTCTATGAGAATTGTTGGTTTTCTGAACTGCACTAAAATCAAGAAATAAATGAGTGCAACAACAAAAGAAGGACAAGAGAATGAGGGAAGGATTTGGAGCCATTTTGCAACATCCTGCTGTGGAAAGTATATTTGAACCAGAAAACAGAAATGTTCTCCTTTGTTCAGAATGACTAGCTTTTGGCAGAAAAAACTTCACACTAATTTGCTGATTTCCTCTCTTTCTTTTTGAAAACACAAATATTATATTTATCTCAAGTGTAATTTTTAAGTACCAAGGCAAAAATACAGAGGCATTAATTTTACACTTGCACAATTCAACCGATTTCTTTTAGCACAAATTTTATGTCATCAACATTGACTGATTAGGTTTGATTATCTCTTTGCTCACATGTGTTTAAGAATTTGGCACAAATAAGCATTTCTTCAGGCACACTTGTCAGTTCCAGCTTTTGATCATCTTTTCTTCCTGATTATTTCTTTTTCTGACAGACTGGTCAGGTGACAGTTGTATTATTTCCCTCAAACATATTACATCTAGGTTGCCCAGGTGATCTGGTATGGAAATTATTGTACATTGTGGATGGCACAAAGTAAGACAGTGGAAGGACACCCAGGGCTCTGGAATCCAGCAGAAAGAAATGGAAACTGGTACCACCCCTTACGAGCTACATGACCAGGGCCGGAAGATTACCCGTTCTGAAATGCTGATTCCTGCAGGGTGGATGGTAGGGAATGACACAGGAACCCCTGAGTAAGTGTAGGGGATCCACTGGGAGTACTTACCTAATACACTCCAGGCACAGTGAGTGGTCAGACCCTTTGTAACCTGTACCTTCAGTCCTTACCAGCCTTCTATGCTTTAGCATAAGGAGAATTAAGCAGAGGTGGCCCTACATTTGATGCAAACCTTTTCTGTATCTGTCCCATACTGTCGTTGGTTAGCACAGAGCACTTTAATGTCACATAGGTTTCACTTTTTCCTTTTGACTGTCAATTTTTTTTCTGTATGTACGACAGGGTCTATATAGGGCCTAGAGAGTCTCACTGTACAGATTGGACTCATGGCGATTCTCCTGTTTTCAGCCTCCCAAGCCCTGGGATTATAGGCATGCATCACCATGTGTAGTCTCAATCACCATCTCAGTGTGTCCGAGGAGCAGGGCCAGCACAGGACACAAGGAATCAAACCCCAGCTGCTGCACTCTGCCTAAGCAAGCGCTTTAGTCCACTGAGCTATCTGGCTGGCCCTGTCAGTTCTTTGAAGGCAGACATTTTGCCACTTTTATGTTGCACCAACTCCACACCTAGAAATGTACAGTTTTATAATATCTATAAAATAAAGTGGATATAATTTTTCTTTTGAATATGAACATAGTTGCAGTAGTTTGGATCTTGAATGGCCTCCAGTGACCCATATGCTTCAGACTGCATCCTGGAGCCACAGGACTGGTAGGAGCTGCTGGAGCCTGTAAGAGGTGGCAGCCGGCAGGTGGGAGTGAGGTCACTGTGGGCGTGCTCTGGGATGGGATGTGGAGCCCTAGTACCTTCCTGTCTCTTGCTTTGCTTCCCAGCTGCCACAAGGTGAGCAGTCTGCTCCCTGACACCCTCCCACTGTGATGTCCTGCCTTGTCCTGAGCCCCAAAGCAACACGCCAACCAAGCCTGGACTACAGCTCTTCAAACTAAGCCCATGTCAACTTTTTGCCTTTAAGTTGATTCTCCCAGGCATTTGTCACAGTGATGGAAAACAGAGTGGTTGAGTTGATGCCTTCATGCACACATCAAATTTATATGGAGCTCGTCATCTCTGCTTGACTTCAAAAATATAGAGCATTTTTCCTGAACTAATAAAAAACAGTATTTTAACAAGGGAACTCCTTAAGGTAACTGAGCAATTTGAGTGTCTCTCACAATAAAACTTGACCATCTATTTAGACGCAGTTATGTGCTTCATGTTTCAGTCAATAATAAACCATATCCAACAGTGGTCGCATAGGATTCTATCACTGACAGCTGACCCACTTTGGCAGCACCACTACACTCGATGGTGTTCATGCAGTGAAAATCAGCTGCTGACACATTTCTTAAAATGTGTCCCCATGGCTAAGCATCACATAATTAGATTCTATTATCTTTCCTTACCCTACTCAGACCCTATCTTTTACATAGGGAATGAGGAAAGCCAAACTGACTTCAGCTGAGATTTTTGCTGATCAGAAAAACTCTTGCCTAGCTTCTTGAGGCCTTGAAGAAACCAGAAAACTCCTCCATTACTGTTCATTATTCCTGGCCAGAACACTCACTGTACTGTTGACTGAAATTTATCAGCACAAGAGTTGTTGAAAGATTGCTGTGCTAGTCAGGAACCTTGCTGGTATGTGTCAAACCCCTTTGGCTAATTCAGTACAAGATTTTCTTTCCCTTATTTGCCTGAGTTATTGATGATAGCTGTATTTCACAGTGTTCAGGCTCTTACATACCAGGAGATCTAGCCCAAGAGTTTGGAAAACCGATTAACATATTTGATTAATTAATCCTTAAAGCCACTAAAATAAATCAATGCCAAAGTTTTTGTTTTGCATGTGTTCCTCTAAGGATATCACTTTCAATATATATAAAACAAATACAGGCACATTTAAGAGGAGGAGCACCAATAGTTCAATGTAACAGAAAAAGAAAAGTTCCTTTATTGGAAAATGTGGTTCCTCTCCCACACTCAGAATATCTAATCTGGCTAAAGATGTACACATTTTGATAATTTGTCCATCCTTTTAGCCTTATTAATAAATATGAGTAAGTGTCAGCCACATGGACATAACATAGTTTAATGAGGTGGATAACACATGTCACTTTTTGGAACATGTGCTCATGCTAGATCACAACAGACCAGTACAGAACTCACTGTTAAAAAAGACTGGATTTAGCTGGGCGTGGCGGTGCACGCCTGTAATCCCAGCACTTGGGAGGTTGAGGCAGGAGGATCGATGTGAGTTCGAGACCAGCCTGGGCTACAAAATTGAGCTCAAAGCCAGCCTGAACTGCATAGTGAGACCCTGTCTCAAAAAGACAAAAAATAAATAAAGAAAGAAAGAAAGAAAGAAAAATGGATCTTTTACTTATCAAGTTGTAGATTACTATTTAACCTCCATCACTTTTTGTTTACTGCAAACCTTGACCGTCTTGCTTTGTACCTCTCAACAACCTGCTTGCACCGTCCCTATAAGCCGGGAACCTCAAAGAGTATCTCACTAGGGAAACCATCTTTGTCCTGATGAATAAATAGCAATAGTGATAGTGACAATAATATGGCCAACTGCTCATAGCATCGACTATGCACTAGGTATTATTTGAACCTAACAACTCAACTTGGGCCACTGTGCTAGATAATATCACCCTCTATGTGCAGATGAAAAGGTTAAGGTTAAGTAACTTGCTCAAAGCTCCCTGTCTAGGATGTGATGGAGTGGAGTTTGAATCTTGGCAGTTGGTTATCAGAATCAGCACCTAGAACCAACATACTCTAACAGCTTGCTCAATGAACATGGTATACCTGCTACATTTGGAGCCCCATCAACATGCAGACATGGCCTGCCTGTGCTAGGGGGGAAGCTCTCCGGACATAACCAGTTCTTTGGGAGTATCATTGGGGCAACTTTGCTATACTAACATCATGCCTGACAGCAGCCCTTCAGGAGCAGATACAGTGCCAGAAATTAAGTAAACACAGTACCTATAAAATACAAGACATAATTAAATAGGAAAGATAGATGGCAACACTTGCTGGTTGTAACTACTGATCCTCCCACTGATGAGATAAGAAAGTATAATGTCAGTTTTGTTTTCCTCATATTTACTTGTATGCAATACAGTGTGGTAATAGTGGCAAAAAGATATAGATGTTTGTCTCACAAAGTATAGCCTTCAACATTACAAGCTTCACTGGTGGCCCACGGCTACTGCAGAACATTTGACTGTGTATGTATCTGCTTCCTCTTAGTCCAAATAGAAGTATATTCTTTTCCTTTTTTTTTTTTTTTTTTTTCTAAGCAACATTCAATAAGGAGGTGGGTCATGCCCACACACTGTACTCTGTAGAACGATTGTGAGGACAATATGCAATATGTCAACTTTCAAAAAAAAAAGAAAGGGGAAAATAAAAAGAAAAAAAAAGTAATGTTGATATAAAAGGGTTAATGTTTAATTGTTCGATCAATCTTATATACCTATATGTATTACTCTAAACTGATCTGATGATGAAAATAAGTAATATAACCATTGTTAAATTTAAACAATAAAAAATATTAAATTAAAAAAAAGTATATTCCTAATGGCCTCTTTGTCTAACCTGGACCAGTGTAATTTAAAATCACTGTGATTGTTGCTTGATATTCAGCCACTTACATTCTTGGGTAGCCAGTATAAGCTCAGTTGCAGTACTATCAGGATCCTTGTTCTAGCACTTATTCAATACCCTGAATTTGATGCAGGAATTTTGATTCTATTACTTCAGTATCTGTTACCTAAATATTTCAAAAATAAATAGATGCTGCTTCAGTTTTACCTTGTAGACTGTTATAAAACCAAATGAGAAGGGCTGGCAGTATAGCTTGTTGGACTAAGCACTTGCTTAGGGAAGTTCAGGGGTCAGGGTTCAGTTCCTGGCCTCACCTGCCATGCCGGCCCTGCTCTCAGGTATGCTGAGCCAGCAATGGAGTTCCAGCACACACCTGTAGTTCCAGCACTTGGGAGGCAGGAAACAGGGGGATCACTATGAGTCTGAACCATGTAGTGAGACCCTGTACAAAAAAAACAAAACAAAAAAACCAACCAACCAAACAAACAAAAAAAGAGATCATGTCTGTTAATGGCTTTGAGCTCTTTGGCACAAAATGCATGATAAACTATGTCTGTATATATTATAAGCTTTTGCCAGTGAAGAGCTCAAAATTACTTTACATGGAATGTGAATTGGACATCAATGCCAGTCTCCTTTGCACTTATTTTTGGACTAGCAGATATTCTGAAGAAATAGAAAGTCCAACGGACATGTGTAAACTGTTAGAATAAGTGTTTCCTTTATATAAAAATCTTCCTAAAATTATATAAATAAACCACCGAAGGAGGAACGTGTGTGTGTGTATGTGTGTGTGTGTGTGTGTGTGATTCTTATGAGACAAATCATATTCGCTGATCCCAGTAATTAGTGTCACCATATTCAGAGAAAATAAAAAGGGCATTTTCCGTTACTACCTCTGCATTTCCACTCCTCTCCTGCACATGCATATGTGCTGTCACATTCCTTTTACATTTTCAAAATAGACTGGGGAACAAGCCAATGTTCCAAATAATTTGAATGGAGATAATGCCATCAAGGCA
Organism: Myocastor coypus; assembly: GCA_004027025.1. Classification (NCBI taxonomy): domain Eukaryota; kingdom Metazoa; phylum Chordata; class Mammalia; order Rodentia; family Myocastoridae; genus Myocastor; species Myocastor coypus. Next base: position 110,238 of record PVJA010001694.1, on the reverse strand, counting down.
CGGCAACTACCTGACCGTAGTAGAACTCATGTATTGGTAATTGGCAGAGGCCATTTCTGGGCCTGCTGGGTCTGAAGCTGAGGCATGCCGTCAGCAGGCAACACCATCGGCAGGACTCATCAGGCAGTAGAGCCCTGCAGCTCAGTCAGAGCTTTCTCCAGGTGGGAAGCTTGGGTGGGCACCAAGAGCAGCTCAGGGCCTGGGAGAGAAAGGCCCATGTGGACTTCCCAGAAAGCACTGTGGCCTTTCCATGTGTCTACCTGTTTGGGGAGCAGCTTTTGCTCCATGGCAACTTAACGGGCACCAGACGAACTCTGGCCAGATATTTTAGACGAATAGCATTGGTTCTAACAGATTTCTATCATAATTGTTCATACCGTATGGCTAAATAAAATCCGGGACCAAAACTTTACTCTACAAAAACAAGTTATTATTCTTCCTAGGATAGCCTAATTTCCTTATTGGTTTCATTAAAATGGAATTAAATCTGCTTCCCCTGGACAGGTATGGGAAATAAGCCGATCTGAATGAAATGCGAGCCGGCAGTGCGGTGTTGCCCATGTTGGTATCACCATGCCAAGGCAGTCCCAACAGTGAGGCAGCTAAAGGTCTGTGTGTCCCAGCAGAGGGGTGCTGTATGGGGGCTCAGAAGAGAGCAGGACTTGGGGGGAGGCCAGGCCAGCCGTAGAGCTCACTGCTGCCCATTTCACAACTCCGTGGAGGACCTAACGGGTCTGACTGGGGATGGCCCTGAAGAGTGTTACCCTTTCTGCCTTCTAGCAGAATCACACTGTTTTCCTCTGAATTGGAAGGGTGGAAAAGACAGGAGAACAAGAAGAAAAATAGACCTTCATCCATCAAAATATTCCATCTTACAGAAGAAATCTATATAGCTAGACCATGTAAAATCATCATGATGTAACTCTGATCTAAAGTAACTCATGTTGATCTAACCAATATTCCTGTTGAATGGTGCCATCTAATCACGTTGATACAACGGACTTATCAGCCTCACGAATGCGCACCTATCTGCTGGATGGTGCTTCTGACTCAAGAGAACCATTAAAAGGATGACTCAGTAAAGCCATCACCTGAAGACAAAACCGTAGAAAGGATCCACGATGCATTGGAATATAACTTCATTATGCTGAAGAGTACACTTCTGGAAAGATGTACAAAGAATGCAAGAATAAGTTCCAAGACCTTTAAGATAGCATTTCTTAGGGTTCCCTCAAGTTCAAGTGTGTAGAGTTAGCTGTAGGGACTTAGCCCATGAAAGGGCACTGCAGGTTCCTAGTGGCAGACAGAGCAGATGGGTCATTTATTTTTAACTTGGGTCCAGGAGGAGACAGAGACCAGCCTGCTGTAGTACCTAAGGAGTTACTGACAGCTATTACCAGGTTAAGTGCTTTACCTGGGGGTCGCTGGGGAAAATCCAGGCAGCTGGTACTTAAATCTTCAGTGATCACTCACAACGAAACAAAGGGCCCAAGGACCCGCCAGCCTAGTGGCCTAAAGTGTAGACTACATTTCAAAGGACTTGGGAACTCAGTCCCAAAGCTGCTGCTGTCTCCAGCTGTGTCCCTCCAACACCTGGAGCAGGCTGCCATCATCACCAAGGATCCTTTCAGTCCTACAGCTCTGCTCCTCCAAAGCATGAGCTCCCAGACCAAGCCTGGCCTCTGGCCAGCACAGCCACCTAGCCAGGAGACTGGGGCAGTCAGGATATTGGGTAAGGCTCTCTTGGCCCTGCTGGACTGTGCCTTATAAACTCTCTTTATCCTCAGAGCTAGGCTTAATGCTCCGTCTAAGCTGTCCTACACTATTTCTCAGAGCCCTTCGATACTAAGTCGCAGCAAAGTTGCCATCAAAACAAGATAAAATTAATATTTTTAAAAATGTTCTGATCTTTGGTGTAAGTAGACTTCTATTCTCAAGTAAGAAAAATAAACTGATGCCTATGTCACCATTTAGGAGTTGACAAACTATATGGAAAACACAGTATGTACTTAAGAGTTCTCAATAATCTGTAAGGTCAGTGTTACCTTGATTTATAACATTCCACTTTTAAGATATTGGCATTAAAGTGAGCAAAAGGAAGTTTATGTTAAAATTTTGTACCACGCAGGTGTGTGGCTCATATGCGTAGTCCCATAGTTTTTAGGAGACTGAGGGAGGAAGATCTCAAATATGAGCCTCACCCGCGCAATGTAGAAACTTAGCAAGACCCTGTCTCAAAATAACACAGTAAAAGGGGGTTGAGATGTAGCTCAGTGCAAAGGTCCGGGGTTCAGTTTCCAGTGCCTCCATTGTGCCTCTAGAACTAAAACAATATAATTGAGTGCTGTGCATTTTGCTAACCACACAAGACCTCAGAAATTCTGCAGAAAACTACCCAAGGTGGTGATAGCTCCAGATTAAAAAACCAAGTGCCCAACACACGTGGCTGACGAAGGTCACACAAAAATAATAAGGAGCCATTTGGGGACACCCCCCTCCCCCAGACTTCAGTACAAATTGGCAGCTGCCAGGCTACTGCCCACTGCTGCGTGAAGGTCTCTCCTCAGCTCGCGCTGTGGTTTGCTGTTGCTGGGAGGAAGACTTGCCCACGCATGCATTTTGTCACATGACCTTCAAGTGTCTGTAAGTGATGGTGAACAGTTGTGGTCCTTGGCAAGGTGTGATCCAAGCCTCCGGACTGCACAGATCAAAATATGTGGATTTACACAGCCATGAGCAGGATGACACCGAGGAAAGCCAGCCACTGGGAACCTGTCATCCACTCTAAACTTTTTAACACATTCTCAGTGGTCTGAACCACCAGTGGTACGTGCATGGCTGTCACAGAACCACTACCCGTGGCTCAGAGCCACCCAGCAGTGAGACATACACATGGCAGCTCTGTCAGGAATGCGTTACATTTTAATAAGTAAAATATACTCTTTGTGTCTTATTCCCTTGAGAATAAATACATCTCTTATCCACTAGATACCATAATTCGCTTTCATTTAAAATGCATTCATGAATCTCTTTTCAGATGTATAACTTCCTTCGTTTGATATCCTTGATTTCAAAATGTGTTCCCGAATCTGATTTCAAAATATGTGCTAGAGTTTATATCATGTGTTTGTCAACTTCTGAGCATAATCATACTTTCCTTTGTGGATTACAAAACAATATCTAGAAAGGTATAGAGGTTCTGAATTGTGCTCAGAAGAGAACCCTAGTAAACACGATGGATATATTCAACTGGGGCTGTTGCCCAGCTGTCTCCTGACCTGTGGGTGTCTCCTTCATTTTTTCCTGCATGTAGATGTTTTCTTAGAGAGGAGCAGAAGAAGAAATTTCAAAAAATTAAAAGGAACCTTACTAATGCTGTGTTTGTTAAAAATTCCACAAAGCTTGCTTAATGCTTCCAAAAATCCAAAGAATCAAAGAAACAAAAAATGGCGTGGAGGGCTGAGTCTAGCTACAGCTATCTTTTTGTCTCTCTTCTGTTAGCAATGTCCATTTGTATTGTTGCATTTACAGTGCAAATTAGAAGACAGTTGATGTTAGCTGCAAAGGTTTCTAACAAGAGTGAAGGCAAAGAAACAGTTATTTAGAGTGAAGATCTCTATACAGATGTTATTTTTCTTCACTTACTTATTTTTTCAATATTTCTCCATTGCCTGGCATTGGCAAAACCCTATATACATTGATATACTTATAAAACTTATCAGAGCAACACAAAGAAAATTAGAATATGAATAATCAGAATAATAAACAAATGTATAGGATAGGGGCTGAGGCTATAGCTCCATGGCAGAGAACTTGCCTAGTGTTATGGTTTGTATCTTGATATCTCTCTAAAGTCTCATAGCATAAGTGGGACCTTTGGAAGATGATGGGGTTACAGGGTTGTCCAAGCTGACTTGCTGCTAGGAAGGAGGCCCTGAATTAAAGAGGGGAGTCACTGTGGGTGCAACCCGGAAGCCCAGGTCTCTCTTCCTGCCTCCTACTCTGACTCAGCTTTCTGTTCACTGTGCCATGCACAGCGTTCCTCCTCTATGTCTCTCTGCCACAGTGTGTTGCCTATCAATGAAAACATGAATCAATAAATCTCTGCTCCCTTAAGGTGTGGGTGTCAGGCATTTTGTCCCAGAAACGCAGGTAGTAAGACATCTAGTAAACATAAGCCCTAGTTTTAACTGATAATTGTGAAATGTGTGGGGGGGGGGACAGAGGGAGAGGGAGAAATGGGAAGGGGGAGGGAGAGGGAGAGGGAAAGGAAAGGAGGGAAGAGGAGGGAGACAGAGGGGGGAGGGAGAGAAAGGGAGGGTTAGGGAGAGGGAGGGGAGAGAGGGAGGGAGGGGGAGAGAGGGAGAGAGGGAGAGAGAGAAAGAGAGAGAGAGACTGTAGGGAAAATTTTCAGAAATTATATCTGAAACTTCACCTGGTTTGAAAGAATGAGATATTTTCCCCATTGTGTTTTACAGAGAAGAAAGGAAGAGACTCTAGGCAGAGGCAAGACCATGTGCAGATGCAGAGATGTGACTCAGGGTGGCACATTTATAAAATTCCAACAGTCACTGGAGCATGATTTGCAAGGGAGAGAGTAGCAGATAAGGTTAAATTTTTAGTGAATATCTGATTCCAAGTGAAAATTGTTTTGAAAGCAGTGGAAACTGTGGGAGGTTGTGGGTAGGGCATGTTTTGGTAGATTTCCAAAGTAATCATTAGCAGTAAGGCCACTAATGTTCATGGACCTAACCTAACCTACCCTATGGCTGGGGCTACAGCGATGGACAGAATAGATACTTGGTCAATGTTTGAGAGGTAGAATTAGCAGGCTTTGTTCCAGTGGACAGCTAAGGTAGTTTGCTGGGCAGAAAAGTCAGCTTGAAATGGCTTAGCCTTATCTGCTATGGCAGGTTAGCCTGGAACTTACCTTAGGTAGCTACAGGAAGGCTTTCTTTTCATGTCTAATATATGAAGCCATGCATGCTCCCACCCCCACAGGTGACCAGCGTCTCCCTGACGCCACGTGCCGCTGTGAATTTCTCAGTACTCACACTGGCCACCCCCCCAGTCAAGGAGATGAACCCACACACCACATTTAGATGTGGCATCAAATTACTATAACAGCATCTTAATATTTGCTTTTACATTTCTATAGTTATTTTTGTTTTTGCTGTGGACTTCTACAACATTGCTTCAGGATTAGGGAAAAGCAGCAACACAATTCAGCCTCTCCAGACCTTGGAAAATAATGAGTTGGCTATGAAATGAGAGAGAGAGAGAGAGAGAGAGAGAGAGAGAGAGAGAGAGAGAGAGAGAGAATGCAGTTGAAGAGATGGTCCACAGCACAGAGCAAAGAATCAAGCAATCTGGGTGCTCCCTGGTTTGCAGCTTGTGAGAGGGTAACTTGGTTTCCCAGCAGTACTGTAAATGGCCAGAGCTGGAAGAACTATGGGTAAATTACAAGAGTCCATGGCTTCTGTAAGCAGCAAAATTTAGCATGGGGCTTGGCTGCATAGGGGTCCTTTAACATATCAGGCAACATAAAGAGAAATTCCAGTAATGGGTGCCCAGCACACCACCAGAGAGCGCTTAACCAGGCACCATTTCAGGAAAGGAGTGATTATCTAAACACTGGACTCAGCAAAACAAAGAACAACTTTACTTCGGGACTCTCAGTGTCGCCCTTCTACAGTGACTGGGAAAGAGACAGCCCTGGGAACAAGCCGTGGACCGGGAACAGGTGAGAAAGAAATCCTCTATAAAATTTAAGCTCAGACCAGGAATAGACATGGGCCCTGCCCTTCCTTCAGGGGGAAAAGTCAAGCTATGCTTGAGGTAAATGAGAAAAGGCTGGGTTTGAACATACGTGCATTGAATACGTGAACTCTTACCCTGCCATCTGCATTCTGAGGTCTGATTATCTCCACCGCCTACTGTGGAGAACCACCACATTGCCCTTCCCAAGACCCCAGTGTGGTTGTACTTGCTTGTGAGCAGAGCAGGCTGTGTGCAGGGGACTCCCTAAATTGGCTTTCAGTTTGAATAGTGAGTCTCCCTGAGGCTGTGTGCCTCTCTTCATGGAAGCGTACCGACGCCATGGCGGGCTAGCATTGCTTCTCCCTAACGGCCACAGTTGAGCCGAGGTAAGTGAACTGTGAGACTAAAGGACTAAGAAATGAGATAACATCTTGGCTGAAGCTTGCGTGATTCCAGAGAAAGTTCATTCCTAGAACTGACTGCAAAGCGGGTTAGTCATGAACCACAGCCTGAATATGGCCGCTCTGTTCCTTTCTCAAGAACACCTCACGCCTTCTTTCACGAGCCCTGCATCCTTAGCCACTTATCTAGCGCCACCAGTCACAATGGCCTTGACATTTTCCTTCATTTAAATGTGATCGACAAACACGGAGGCTTTGGCTGCCCCGTGGTCTTCCTGCTCCCCAGGAGCTGCTTACCATCCCAGGTCCCCAGTGCACTGCTACTTACCTTGCTAGCTCTTTTTGCCGTGTGCCATAACACCGTGCAGGAAATCAGGGCTCAGAGCCGAGGTACCCTAGATCTACCAACATGAGCAAGAACACATCAGGCAGGGGACATTGCCATGGCCTGGGTAAGCAGAGAGTCTCCATTATAGGAAGAATAACTCAAAAATGGGCAGGCTGTAAAGCCAGGCAGAAAGAACAGTGACAGACTGAACTCCAAATCTACAAGTCCTGGAAGGAAACTACTCATTCAAAAGTAAAAATGATTTTTTGTTGTTTTTGATCTGACTTGCTTTTTTTCTCTCTCTCTTTCATTATCACTGGTTAATTTGGAAAACTTCCTTCATCATTTTTCCTTCTTTTTCACACCTTTTTTTCTTTTCAATATTTTCTATTTTTTTAGTTCTCCATAATGTCCTTTTTCAGGCTTTTTTCTTGTGTTTTCTGTTACACTTATCTAATCTAACCCTATAAATATCCTTCTACTCCCTTTAGGAGTCATCATCTCAGTTTTCTCTCCTCCTCATCTCCCATTGTTTAATTTTTAAAATCCTTTTTCCTGCATTCTCCCATCCCTAACTACCTACATTTTTAACAGTGTAATCACTAAGATTTTTAATCCTTAAATAATCGCTCTAGGCTGCTACAATTGCATCATTTTCTATCATTAGTGGAGGTATATTTATCACATGCAGTCGATTTTGGCTATATGTCACTATTTGATTTGTCTTAGTACTTATACACTAATTATAGATTTCTTTTCTAAAGTCAAAATTGGTACATTATTGGCTTTTATGGTATGCTGATTTCTACTTTGTCTTGGATGACACCACTATTGCTGATTTACTTGTTATTAACAAGGCCACATAGATGTCGCTGTTAGCAAGTGCTCTCTGTATGCAATGCCCAAATCTTTGTGATACTAACAATGCTGTAGGCCAGTTCTAGAGAACTGAGTACAGAGCCAGTTCTACTACACTGGCAGAGGTGGTTGGATCTTGGGACAAAGGCAAAGGACTCTATTTAGCTATGTCCAGGAAATACCACCCAAAAGAAGACTGGCTAAATATATTTCTACACTAGCAACAAAACCTTTCCATTACAACTGTCCAAAAACCTAAGCAAAAAAAAAAAAAAAAAAAAAAAAAAAAAAAAAAAAAAAAAAAAAAAAAAAAAAAAAAAA